>CM029015.1:106835509-107143368 GCA_016801055.1 Panax notoginseng
GGCGGAGCAAGGATAAATCAGGAATTTCAATGCAATAATGGCAATTTTATAAATTTGTGTAAGGCCAGCGTCGGGGCGCTATAATTAACACTATCCTTAGCACCGGGGCGCTGAGGTCCAGATTTTGCTTGACTGAGGCGCGTGTAAGGCAGAAGTTGACAAGGGTTAGGACTTTGTTTTAGTGAGGAGTATTTAAGGAGGAGTTAGCTGGAAATTGGGAAATCAGTCATAACTGGAGACTAATCAGGAATCAATAAAGATTTGTGGAGAAGAATTACGCTTGAAGATTGAAGCTTGAAGATTTCTTTTTAGAGTTTCTTCTTCTTCTTTATTTTCAATTGTGTAATTCTATTGAGATAATTTTTATGGGATTGTTGATTTTATTTTTCAGTATGAACTATTTTTTAATTAAGACTACAAATTGAACCTTTTATGTCTATTAATTAATTATTCAACTTAATCCAGTATTTATGTCAAAGCGAATTGTTTATCATGTTTTGTGCGTGCTGATTAATTATTTGGTCAATAATTATTGTGTCACACTAGAAAGATTCGGAAGAGGAAATCTAGGGTTAGAATTGGATATGATAACATGTATGCTTAATTATTTGCATGAAATGAATAATTAGGGTTGTGAATTGAATAGGAATATCTTTTCACTACATGTAACAATTGGGATTTGGAACTTAACGGGTTTGATTTAATTAATTTGCATAGGAATATCATAGAATTAATTAAATTGAATAAAAATTATCTGTTCACTTGGGAAACGGCTTTTAACAACTAGAATTCATGTTAACAATTCAGGTGGCGTAATAACTAGAATGATTGGATAATGGGTTTGTAGTACATAATTGGAAATATTGTAGTCTTAACCTTTATTTATTTGAATTAATATCTAAAGTAATCTAGTTTTAATTAGTCAATTTAGTTTTCTTCTTTATTAGGAAAATCATAAGTTGCAGTTGTTTAAATAAAATTGAATTGGTATAGTACTAGTAGTTGGAGTTTATTAATTGGAATTCCCTGTGGGTTCGACACTTAATTTTATCACTTTATTACTTGTTGACTATGTATACTTGCACAAATAATTGATTGTGAAATCAACCAACAATAACACACTTTAAATAATGTAGATCTACAGTTTTGAAGTTCAAGAAAATAAATCCAAATTTTGATTTAAACAACTAAGAATAACTTATATAAAATGTGTTTTATACCTTGATCTTTTACTAGCCTTTCTTAATCTTTCAAAGTAGATGATGATCTTGGGTAGCTTGAAGTTCAAAACCTCCTCCCCTTTACCTCTAGTGGCTGCCAAAAATTGCTCCTCTCTATTGGTTTTGTTTTGTCAGCTAATAGGAAGTAATAGGATGACAGAGAAATGAAATGGTTTTCTGGTTTAGTAAAAAAATGTGTATATATATTTTGTATATCTCACATTCATTTCCCATTAACTCTCTCTTGCTTTCTCTTTCTTACTTATTAGAAGGTTGCTTGTACACTTTATCTTACTTGCAAATTTGGCTAAAGTGTGTAGCTGTGACAACCCGAGAATTCATAAGATTAATATAAAAATCTTAAATGATTAAATAATAACACCTAAACTAGAAATAGAGTATGGATTTAAAAATTTGTGTGAAGGACTTGTATGGTATAAGTTGTAAGTGATTATCCGATAGCAATGTATATGGTTAAGTGTATATGGTTTTGTGTATAGTGATTATGTGTGCACAGTATGTGGTTAACGGTCAAGTATGAATCAGATAAGTTATAACACTGGTAAACTGTAAGACCCCAACTTTTATAAATAAAGATGAATTTTCTATAAATATCATTTTTGAATATTATGGAGTTAATTTGATATAATATTATAGTTGTGGGTAATATTTATAAATTTTGCAAAGTACGCAAGTAGTTATATAATATTCGATTGGTCAGGGAATATTCGTTTTAACAGGGAATATTCGTACAACGGCACAATCATTGGTGGACCCCACAACGGAATTATTGTCGGATTGAGAAAACGACAAAAATATTTTATTAAAAATAACGGCAGAAGTTTTACCATTGATACTGTTGAACTACTCGGTAGTAAAAGTACAGTAATACGTGTGGTTGCATAGTAGGACACGGTATTGATTATTAATGCTTATGTGAGAAGTCACTCAGTTTGATTCAATTATTGTCAGTTAATAATATGAATTATTTAGCGATAATGAAGTTTTGTTTTATTCGTATTATTAACGTAATAAAACAGAAATATTTTTTTATATAAAACAGAATACTTTATTAAAGTTATTCTATAAATAGAATATATTATATTTTATTTAAAAGATTTTTCTTTAAATATGGACCGTCAGATTAAAGTAATTAATATGGACCGTTCATGGATTAGTTACTATGCATTCTATTTTTTTATAAATAGTAGCTCATTCCTTCATTATTTCTTACGAATTCACTGAACTCTAGAGAGAGGAAATATAAAGAGATAGAAGAAAAGTATTCTGCTACTTAACTACTTCCTTATTTCAGTTCTTCTTTAAAACGGTAAGGGGAGTTATTCTTTCTTATTCATGAAGAGAACTGTTCTCTTAATATTCTGTTGGAATAACCTGTATACGCGGTCTACCCTATACTTGGTGACATTCTTCTATTATTATGTTGGAACATCCTGTCTGTGTGTTTTACATCGGACCTGATTCCGTCTTTATTATTATTTTGTTGGAACATCCTGTCTGTGTGTTTTACACCGGACCTAGTTTCGTCTTTATTATTATTCTGTTGGAACATCCTGTCTGTGTGTTTTGCACCGGACCTGGTTCCGTCTTTATTATTATTCTGTTGGAATATCTTGTCTGTGCGTTTTATGTCGGACCTGGTTTCATTATTTATTATTCTGTTGGAATAACCTGTCTGTGCGGTCTATCGCATGCATGGTGATTTCTTTTGTTATTCCATTCTTTATTATACTCAGTTGGTTAAGTTTTGACTTCTATACTCCATGAAATTTGTGGAATATCCTTGATAATTGTGTTTCATCCAGTATCTTTTCATGAAAATATTCTTCTAAGCATTCTTGAATTTTACTCCACAAAGCAGTATCATGTTGACAATTTGGACGTTGTTAATTCTTGGATAAATTAATTCTTGAACTTGTTTTATTGAATTCTTATATCATTGTCATCATCCTCATGTTTATAAAATGTTGAAAGTCATTTGTGCCCTGTAGTGCATAGATGTACTTGGTATGATTATGACCAGGGATTATTCGGTATAATCATGACCGTAATGTTACAAATGATGTGGTAAAAGTCCTCACTGGCCCGTAATGCATTGATGGGCAGTTGTTGGCATGCTCATGACCATTAATGAATACACGAATATCCTTGGCCGTAGTGCAGGGGTGATTCGATGATGTGGATTATTTTATTAAGCTGAATCCCAGCGATAACAGTGTTGAAAAACCTTTTAAATCATAGAAGATAGTGGATTTTATTTTCTACTTGAATCTTTTAATGAATTGCTTGTTCTGCTGTAATTAAACTTGATGTTCGTTATATTTTATCAGTTTAACACTGTTGAAGGCTAATGATAATTTATTCTGCATTATCTTAGTCATAATATTTCTTACTGGGCTAGTTGAGCTCACCCTTTCTTTCACTGTTCTCTTCAGGAAATGAGAATATAGCTGGGACGAGTAGGGGAACGGAGTGATGGACCAGATGATAGTATTAGTAGTCCTCACTATTCTGTTAAATAGTGTGACAATAATTGTAATGAGGACTCCTTTTGAGTTTGTATAGTCTCTAGTAGACAATAATTGTATTCAAACTCACAGTAATATTTTGTCGTATTGTACACGACAATTGTATTAGTAAGTTGTATTTGTATTCTGTACCATGTATCTGACGACCCAAGATGAGTGATGTATACCTAATTATGGGGGCGTCACATAAACCCTAATTTTATAATAAAAAATTTAATGTTCAGTTAGTAAACCCTAATAATCGATTAAAAACCCTAATTCCAGTTTTGTAAACCCTAATTTCATTTACAAGAATCCTAAACCCTAATCGAGAATTTCAAATCCCTAATTTGTGAACCCTAATGCTAAGTATAAAACCCTAAGGGTTAAAAGTTATGTGATATATGTGAAATAACCAAATTACCCTTCAAATTATAGGGGAAATTACCAAAATACCCTTAATAGGTGCGAAATTACCAAAATGCCCTTTTACTTAACTTTTAAGTAAAAGATATCACTAAATCTTGGTGAGTCACCATTTGAGATTTGCCATGTGCTCTAAATCTGTCAAGTCAGCCAAAATTGGCCACTTAGCATCATTCTTGACCATGGATTCAAAGATTAAAAGATTAAAAGTAAGAAAATATCTCACTTTATTTTCAAACATAGCCAACTCATTCTCTCGCTCTCTAATTTTCGAAATATTGAGAAGAACTAAGTGAAAAATTAAGCCAAGATAACCCCTTAGCAAGCTAAGACCAGATTCAAGGGGCAGAAATCAAATATTTGACCAAAAAGGTATAAACCCTAATTATATCTAGATCCTTAATATTTTAGTCAATTATGTATTTTGATGTTTATATATGTGTTATATGATGTTATTCAGTTATTTATGATGATACCTCATGGATCCATAACATCTAAGTGCATGAAAATAAGAATTTTAGAAAACAGTCAAGAACCCTAAAATGAGGCCTGACAGTCAAATGTCAGAGCCTCTAGATCTCAATCTGTTTATTGTTTGAGGTTGTAAGTGTATCCTTGTTAAAATTTGTCATAAGGAGAGTACACTGGAAGTGGAATCAAGTCCATAACATGCCTAGTCAAACATGGTTGACCAGTCACTGAATCTGGAATCTGGAAAATCGAGATATCCACAAACTGTCTGACAAGCATTTTGCAGGCCTTAGATGTTGCAGTTGTTAAGTTGTTAAGCCAATAGAGTGTATCATTGATATACTCTGACATATGGACTACCAAACCATGACACTAGAACACCTAATTCATCAATAGAATAAAAATTATTAATGGTCAAAACTAGGTTGACCAACTGCCTGGGATGATTTTCTGGAAAATCCAGAATTTTCAATAACAATTTCTAACTGGTACTTTGACCAAGTCATATATTGCTTCTGTGATGTTGTTAAGCTACATAAGTGTATTACTTTTGTACCTTGACATACATACTACGTATGTGTGACACTTAAACACACAATCAAAGCCCAGAATCCAAGTTATTAAGATCCAAAATAGGACCCTCACATTGTTCTTTTTTTCTGGAAATTCGAGAAACTGAAGAACAACTCTGACAGCTATTTTGATGCTTTATATCTTCAAGATATGAAGTAGTTTGACCCTGAACTTTGTTGGTACATGTAGTATTACATCAATACTACATAACCAATACACCCTCAAGCCCAGAAACATCAAGATCAAGAAATTATAACTGGTCAAACTAGGCACCATGAAACTGACTTTGAATGCTCTTTAGGGCTCAATAACACCTATAGCGACAGTTTTTGTCGCGATAGGCCTTTTTAGCGACGATTTTATTAAAAAATAATTATTTAATTTAAATAATTAGAATAAATTGGAAAATATTTATGAACAATTCAAAATTAATTTGTAAAAATTATTTTAAGGTATAAAAATTAACTTTTAATAATTTGAGTTATATTTCATTAATATTTTAATTTATTTAAATATTAATGATATTAAATTTATTTAAGAATTATATTAAATAAATTACTTAAAAATGATTTTAATATTTTAAAAATCATTTGAAAATATATTAAAGTATTAGAAAATATTTTAAGTTATTTTGAATAACTTTTAATATTTTGGTATGAATTTCATTAATATTTAATAGTAATGATAATAAATTTATTTAATAATTGTATTAAACAAATTATGGAAAAATAGTTTTAATGTTTTAAAAACCATTTAAAATGATTTAATGGTTTTAAAAATATTTTAAGTTATAAAATATAACTTTTAATATTTTGACATGAAATACATTAATATTTTAATATTAATGGCAGTTATTTAATAATAGTTTTAAATATTTTAAAATCATTTAAAGGAGATATTAGGGTATTAAAACTACTTTGAGTTATAATAAATAACTTTTAATATTGTGACATGTATTTCATTAATATTTGATTTTTTTAAATATTAATGATAATGAAATTATATGTTATTTAAATCATTTAAAAATGATATTAATGATTGAAAAATCATTACAAATGATAATAAGTACTTGAAAATTATTATGAACTTTTGAAAAATGTTATGACTGATGAAAAAATTATCTAAAATTATATTGAAGTGTTTTAGTAGAGTTTAGTTAAAAATAAACTCGTTAATTATCTGATTGAGAAATCGGGATATCGAAATAGTGTCAAACTCAACTCAGACTGAAATAGTTTGACTTAATATCGGGTTTTATATGCTTTAGTGACTATTAGGAATATGTGCTTATGTGTTTAAGTTATACTATGAATGTAATTAACAATGATACACATTGTGATGTTATTCTAATTGAGAGATCGATATTATCAATAATATGTTTTTTAACTAAAGCTAAATTAGCTTTGCGTAGTAGTAGTCGACAGTACAGGCAAGTTCTCGAACTATACTTTTAATTAAGCAAGTTTTCAAACTATAGTTTTAATTAAGCAAGTTCTCAAACTCAAACTTGAGTTATTTTTTTAAAGCATGCTTGTGGTTAATCATTGTTGATTATATCACATCCTTGATTATTGATTCGCACGTTCTGCATATTGTATATGTTCATCACGCATGAAAGGCTGATCACCTTTATTACCATATTGTCAATTAAATTTGTTCATGTTCATTGTTGGCCATTCATCATTATTGACTCGATCATTTAGTCTGGAAATTAATTCATGT
Organism: Panax notoginseng; assembly: GCA_016801055.1. Lineage (NCBI taxonomy): Eukaryota > Viridiplantae > Streptophyta > Magnoliopsida > Apiales > Araliaceae > Panax > Panax notoginseng. The sequence goes on from CM029015.1 coordinate 106,842,450, forward strand.
TCTTTCACACTTATTTATATTGTTAAAAGTTTGTCAGCTTATTATTCGTTTCAATCATGATATATCTTCATTTGTATTTAAAACTTGCTAGGATTCGATAGTGAAATAAGATCAAAAATTTTGAGTAATAGAGTTGCTTTAGAGTAGTAGCTGGTCTTACTTTTTTTTTGTAGACACCCTTGCTGTGACACCCCCAAAATAGGTCCAATCCATCCAACCCATTCTGAGTCGCCAAATACATGGTACAGAAAATAACTACAACTTTATGATTACAATTGTCGTGCAAAATACGACAACACATATACTGTGAGTTTAAATACAAATATTGTCATCTAGACAGTATTCATACTCAATTAAGTCCTCATTATACTTATTGATACACTATTTTACAAAATAGTGAGGACTACTAAAACAACTGTCTTGAACCATCATTTCACACCCCGACTAGTACTCGCTACATTCTCGCCTCCTGAGAAGAAAATGGAACAACAAGGAAAAGGTTGAGCTCAACTAGCCCAGTAAAGAATATTATGACTAAGATAATACAGAACAAATTATCATTAGTCTTCAACAGGGAAAATCTAATAGAATACAATAGACAACAAGTTTTAAATTAATATTCGTATCGAAAAATAATAATTCATAGAAGAGTTACGTAGAGAATGAAATCTACGATTATCTATGAATTTAAAAGTCTATCATCAATATTTTATCCATGTAACATCAATCAATAATCATCTTTGCACTACAAGCCAAAGATATTCATCAGTTGGTCATGTTCATCTCAACACTTGTTCATCTTTGCACTACGGGCCAAAGATATTCATCAGAAATCATTCATCTTTGCACTACAGACCAAAGATATTCATTAATATCATCATTTAGGACTGAGGATGATGAAAAATATTTTAAAGAAAACGAATCCAGTGAAACAAAAGAACAAATATTAGGGATTCGTATTACAGTTTATCCATGTCCAAAAATACCTCATAAATAATCATGGTGGAGTAAAATTCAAGAATGATCAAAACATGGATACAATCAAAGCTAGTATCCAGAATAGATATTTTGGACAAAAAAAAGAAATTTCATTTTTCGGTGAATAGTGTCGTATTCGTGAATAGTGTCGTATACGTGAATAGTGCCGTACATGTGAATAGTAACTCCGACACCAAAAGATAGAAATTTCACAAAAACATCATCACGCTTCGTGAATAGTACTCATGAATAGTAACTCATAAATAGTAACTCGTGAATAGTAACTCATGAATAGTAAACTCGACATGAAAAGTTTCAAATTTGATAAAAATTTCCAACCAATATAATGATATTGAAGAAATAATATCATTTTCGAATAAAATAACATCCCTTACCTCGTAAAGACAGTACTTCTAGTTGAAAAATCGGATATAGGCTATGATTTGAACTTGCACCGTATAGCAACACTCACAGTATTAAAATACTCACAAGAATACGCTCAATATATCGAGAGAGAAAAAAGAGAGAAATTTGTAGTTTCTTGTGTGATTTTCAATTCTAACCTAAGCACCCTATTTATAGAAAAATGCTTAGAACACCAAAGCAGAAAATTTAATATAATAAAATTATTTTTAAATAAAATTCTTACGCACACCTAGCATCTGAATTCAGCCACCTAATCACATGTTAAATGAGTCCCAACAATGAAAAAAATGTTTTTTGTAAAAAAAATATTTAAAACTTCAAAAAAAATTTATTTTGGAACTCCAAAACTTCAATAATTTATATTAAATAGCCCTTTTGTCAGAAAAATTCGAAACACACGATTTTCAATAGGAAATTCTATTATCTACAACTTTGCAGAAGAAAGTTTTTCCAAATTCCAAACAAAAATTGACCGAAATTCATAAACAGACGATTTTACAAGCTATAATCAAATTTCAGTCAAGAAATGGGCCCACAGACATGTTTAACATGTTTTAAACAACTTTTGCAACCAAAATACTCTTTCTCCTCATATACTCATATATCACACATTCATTGTAAAAATATCAGCATTATTATATTATTAAAATAATATATTTAAATGAATTATTTTATCAGAAAAAGATAAAATATTAATTTTCAACAATTGTCACATTTAAAAATTTTCTCCATCTATATCCACATAAAATTAATATTTTCCTCATCATATAAATCAATAATTAATTATTCATAAATAATATTATAGAATCACAGTACTGGCAACCAGGCCGTTCCCAAGAAAGAGGGGGCTTTCCAATAAGGGTCTCTCCTTACTGGCGCGCAATTAGATGACCAAACCTCTCCTTAGACAGAATTTTCTAGACATTGCCAATAATGTTATCTAATAATATTATTCAGATAATATGAATTATTGCTCCGACAATGGAAAATACTGTGTAGTGACAATTATTGAAACATCAGTAATATAAAATATCAACGCAGCAATTATTGAATCAATAAAATAAAATACTGAACAGTAATTACTGTAACCATTATTGAGTAGTGCCTTCTTACGTAAGAATCAATAATTTAAAATTACTGTGTAATACTGTGTGCTACTGTGCAACAATGCGTATTACTTTACTTTAACCAACGGGTATTCCAACAGTGTTAATGGTAACCACTACCCCGTTATTTATAAAAACTTGTTTTTGTCGTTTTTTTCATCCAATCGCTTTCCGTTATGGGGCCCACACAAAGCTGCGCCATCGTACGAATATTCCCCGACAACAAAAATATTTCACGACCAAACGAATATTCCCCGACAACAATGAATATTTTATGACCACTTTTGAAATATTTGCGCATTTTACCCATAACTAACCACATTAATCAAATCAACCCTTACTATTTCAAAATAATAATTAGAGGAAATTAAATTTCATTTATTAATAATTTGGGGTCTTACACTTGCTTTCCTTTCATTAACCCTAAAGGAGGGCATAAGTGTAATTTTTTCCCCGAGACAACCCTATTGATGGGAAAAGGCGTAATTTCACCCTGGAGACAATCCTGCGGAGAAGCCAAAGTGTAATAACACCCCAACCATAATGTGATTCGAGCATAGATCGCCAAACAGATGATGAGGTGATGAGATGCCACCACAACAATCCCCAAGCTGCGAACTACCCAAGACGAACCAGCTGACTACCCTCGGATACCAGAAGAGACCTCACAACTTGTTGCTTCATCTTCACGGACCTAGCATTGGTCAGGCCACACTCCATTACACCGTACTTGGCATAAGTCTTCCGGGATGGTTAGGTACAACCCTCAACTTTCCTCGGATTAGAAGATACGACTGACAGAAGGAACAAACTTTGAGGTTACGGGACCTACGAGGCCCAACAGTAGGTACACCTCTGGCTGGCTCCAGGACTTATATCAAGGCATCAACAGTTTATTTTGCAAGGGAGAAAGCTCATTTTTAGAGAGATAAAGTCTAATTGTAGTGAGAGAAAGACTCGGGTTTGGCATAAAATCACTAGATTTAAGTTAGATCCATCATTTATATAGTAGATCTTATATATCTAGAGTAACATAGCATAGATTTGAGCTCCGAGAAGCTTGTATCTTCATTCCCTAAGGTCAAAAATTGAATCTTCTCTCATTTCATTATAAATCTAGTTAGATCTATTAGATCTACTCATATATTGTGCTTATATATAGTTAAAGTTGCAATCTTTATATATATTATTGGTTTATCTATTGATCTATCAATTTTAACGATTATTTTTCTTGTATATAGTTCAAGAATTGAAGTATATTATCAATGGTAGTTTGGTGACCATTAATGCGGAACCAAAATATCCAAACCATACACCGGGCTAGATGCCCCTAACTAGCTTAAACGAATGTGTGGAGCTCATAAGTTTTCAAGCTTTTGAAGTGAGTACAACTCGTTATCACCCTGTCGGCTCGCCAACATTGAAACCGAGGATATCCCCGAATGTGATGTCATTCAGTTAGAGTTGATCACACGAGGATAACAATCGGGCCGAGGGCTGGGAAGAGATGGCCGAGGAACCAAAAACCTGATCCATAAAAAGATGTTGATTAACCTGTTAACCCCCTTATGTTTGAATTCATTGACGCATGTTTCAAAAAGCCCTGGAAGAAGATCCCCGCCCATGTGTCGGACCTTTTAATTCTCAAAGTTAATCGGACTAGCAATAGGGAAACTGATGAGGAAACGCTGACTGCAGATGCTAAAAAGAGAACCCAAAGTGAGGAATTACTGAAGGAGATCCAACTACAATTTGAGAAAGTTTTCTCCTTTCCCACATTGTAGGTGCTGCTGAGGATTCCAAGAAAGATGGCCCATCAGACGGCCAGCCTATCCCCCCTTTCATTGACTGGGCCAAAGTGAGCGTCCCAGAAGAGGATCCTATTCCTGGGTCTGAGCTAGTTATGGTTCTCATAGAGGACGGTGACATCATTAACAATACCTCTATCTCGTCCATCCATGGATAACTGGACGACCACTCCTCAGATTATTTGTAAAGGGTAAAAATATGGAGACGATCTACTAGCCTGGGAGTGTAGCATTTCATTTCAGCTCTACTATATGTTATCAGCAACACGTCTATTATCTATTATCATTTTTACTACAGAAGCTTTTGGAAACCCATTTATATATTAAGCAATCAAGTTTTATTCTAAAGTCTCCAAATTTGAGTGTTTTTAGCCATATCGATAACTTGCTAGATTTGAACAGTGACTATGATTTTGATATAGAACTGGACTTTGACTTAATCGAAATCGATCAAGAAGAGGCGACAGATGAAGAGGTGTTTGAGGAGATCAAAGGATGGGTCAAAGACAAACCCAAACCTAACCTCGGACAAACCATGACCATCAACATTAGAACCTCTAACAGCCCCAAAGGACTCCAGATCGGAATCAATCTCACTTGAAGCTAAGAAAATGAAATGATCTGACTCCTAACCTAAGTTGAGGATTTTTTTTGCCTGGTCACATGATGATATGATCGGGCTATCCACGGAAATAGTCATCCATCAGTTACCAATCAAAGAAGGGTTCAAGCTGGTTAAGCAAAAGCTAAAAAGGTTAAAACCAGAGTGGAGCCTGAAGGTTAAAGAAGAAATCATCAAGTAGTTCAAAGCAGGTATCATTATGGTGCCAACCTAGCCAAAATGGCTATCCAACGTGGTCCCAGTGTCGAAGTCGGGTGGGAAAGTACGAGTTTACGTGGATTACCGGGATCTCAACAAGGTTAGTCTCGAGGATGACTTCCAAGTACCTTTCATCCACGTGTTGATAGATAACACGACGCAGTACGAGACGTACTTATACGTTGATTGTTTTATCAGGTACCATCATATTATGGTTGCTAAAGAAGACAAGGAAAAATCCACCTTCATCACCCCCTGGGGCACTTTCTGTTATAGGCGATTAGCCTTCGACCTCACCACTACCGATGCTACCTATTAGAGGGCTGTGATGGCACTCTTCCATAATATGATGTATTAAGAGATCAAAGTCTACGTGGACGACATCATTGTGAAATCCAAAAGAGAAAATGACCACAATGCCCACCTCACGAAATTGTTCACTCACCTTTGCAAATATAACTTGAAGCTGAACCCAACATAGTGCGCCTTCGGTATAAAATCCAGCAAACTCTTACGGTTCTTTGTGAGTAATCGACATATTGAATTGAACCCAGGTAAGATAAAAGCTATCACCGAGATGCCCATACAAAGGATCGAGAACGAGCTATGAGGTTTCTTAGGAAGGATCAACTTTATCAGTCGATTCTTATCCCAGTTGACAACCACCTACGAGCCAATCTTGAAACTATTAAGAAAGATATCCTCCGGTAAATGGAATAAAGACTGTCAAAAAGTATTTTGCATCATCCAAAAGTAGTTAGTTGAAGCACCCGTCTTGGTGCCCCGAAAGGATGGAATTTCCCTTTTCATGTACATATCAGTCAACTCCAACACAATAGGTTGCATGCTGGGGAAAAAAGATGATATGGGTAAGGAAAAGCCACTTATTACCTCAATAAGTGATTTATTAGTGTCAGTAAAATTATACGTTTAAATGTGTGTAGCCTATATGAGTTTAAATGTGTGTAGCCTATATGAGTGTAAATTATACGTTTAAATGTGTGTACACACATTTTAAGGAAAAAACCTGCTGCTCATTAGCCTGGGCTTGTGCCACCCCCAAATTTGGGTTTCCTAACCTCGAATTTGGTGTTCACGATACTCAACAACAAACATACTTTCTAACTAATGCAGAAGAATAAACATACATTGTTTATCATAATAGTAATAAAGTCTTGCAATCATAGTCCCAAGGTTCTTTAACCTTAACTTAAATTGTACACTTAATACTATAAAGAGTTTACATAACCAAATGACATTTAAAATAAACTAGTACATAAACCCTCTCAAACATCTACTCTTGAACCTTCCCTTTTTCTTTGTCCCCATTGGACGTTTCTGCCTTAACTGAAATAAATGTCATGATATAACAAGGGTAAGCAATTAATTTGCTTAGCAAGTTTATACACAAGGGAGATATATCATGATTAGAAAGAAGTTTCTCTTTCAATGTTCAACAACGGTATAAAATTTTGAAGGAACATGAATTAATAGTTAACAGTTAAATATTCGAATAATTGAATAACATGTACTGAGTGGTTTGAAATAACCATAAACATTTGTCAAGGTTCTCAGCATTTAAACTGGACTTTTTAATAAGTTTTGGTAATCAAGGGGATTAGCCTTTCATACGCCGTGATTTATGCATAAACACTTAATAATCCAGCATTGCTATCATGCTTTAATCAAATTCGTCCTTTTCTTATCTAAGAGTTCTTACCATATCAATTTAATAAGAACAATTTTTAAAACATATTTGAATTAACAAATTTAGACATGCTTGATCTAGCTGATACAATTAGCATAGATCTATCTTGTAAACAGTTCATGAAGTGAAGAATTTTAATTTAATTCACAGTTCATTAATAATAGAACATGAATTCAATTGCACAAGGTTTTAGACACTCAAAATTTCGTTTTCCTGTTACTAACTATGTAGGAGGACAAAAGCGTTTTTTCAAAACTCCAGAGATAACCCTGGAGGATCACAACATCAATTTCAACCTCTAATATAGCCCCAAGAGATCCAGTTTCCAACCCCGAAGATGACCCCGGGAAATCAGTTTCCAACCCAGGAGATAACCCCGGGAAAATCAGTTCCAACTTCAGAGATAACCCCGGGGGATCAAGTTCAAAGCCTGGAGATAACCCAGGTGGTCAAGCCAACCTCATAGATAACCCTGAGGATAGTCAAAGTCAACATCAAGTCAACCTCAGAGATAACCCTGAGAAAAGACTGCTACAATTGTGCAAAAATCGAAAACAACCTCGGGAGGGGAAAAATGGTTATTTTGCCAAATCAAACTTAATTCAAATCAAATCAACTCATTTTAACTCAAATTACTTCAAAAGAAGTCCCACAAGAACCATATCTTAACTTCTGAGTGCAAACTACGCAAAACAGCTCAACAGACTGCTTGACTGATGAAAACTCATATATGCTATTTCGGTCATGGACCCATCTTACCAAATTCAAAAAGGGCAAATTCTATGTCATTGCATAGCTCTCGAAAAGAGTTTTCTAGAATGGTATGTCACACTTCCATCGGACTCCCGGATTAAAAGTTATGAAGGTTCGAGCGAAGAGTGCGTTATCTGAGTACACGTACGTCGAGACAGTGGGACACACATTACCTAGGGCACCCCGAACAGTCGTAGGTACACCTACTACTGCCGCAGGTACACCTGCGGCTCCCCCTTCTACAAATAGAGGGCTTGGGTTGGCCATATTTGCAAGAGAAACAGTGAGAAAGCCCTGTCTAATTTGCTCTGTACACACTATAAATTGAGTGCTTTCTCATTTTAAACACTTGTGAGATTCTATATTGTTATATTTTTACTGGCGGGAGCTGAGTGTTCATTCATTTAAAGTCATTAAAGTCTTCTTTGGCAATCCACTGTAAGCCTTCTTACAATTTCTAGAGCCTTTCTCCACTACTGTGCACACACAATTCTGTACATTGAGAGTTGTGTTGCGTGTGTTTGCCCGAACTTTGGTCTGTGGCTTTTATTTCTTTTTGAATATATATATATATATATATTTATTATGGTCGAACTCTATTCGATGAGTCTGGATTTACATCTAGAGCATTTACTGCTTTTATATATATATATATAAATACTTATATCAATGTTGTTGCTATCAAACTCTATTTGATTTAGCCTGAATTTCACATTCGGTGCGTTTACCGCTTATATATATATATATATATATATATATATATATATATATATATATATATATATATATAAAGCAATAAACGTACTGGACATATATCGATTCAGGCTCATTTCGTTAATTTATGGTCGAGGACGCCTATGGTCTAACTAGGATAAGTTCTTAAACTCATATTATTGTGGGAAGTTCCTGAAGTTCCAATGTGCGGTAAGTTTGATGAACTATACTGGGGGTAGAGGAAAATGGTAAGTTGAAACACAAGAATGTTATTATAAATCTACTAGCTATGCTAGACTTTCAAAATTTATTGATTTCGTGCTAATGTTTACACTTTTATTTTCTTGAAAAATATTGGATCAAATGATGGAACCAATGAGTTTTAAAAATAATACCATTATTCGTATGTCTATGCTAATTTCTTCGGCTAGACAAAAATAATTTGAAATATATCAAAATGTATTTTATATATCATCAATGCATCATGGAACCTGGTGCAGAGATGATAAAAACGATGGAGTCATCAATGCCCACTATGGTATGATGTATTATGATAAAATCACCAAATGACGGAATCCTCAATGGACTGTAAATACAGTGCGGTATCATGACGTCATGAAAAGATTTTTGAGATTTCTTTACGATATGAGAATACATATGTATGTATGTATATGTATATTTCGGTTGATGTCCGAATTGTTGTAGAGGTCTATGCTATTTGATTCAGCTAGACGAAAACTAAAAAATGTTCATGAAATTCAAGAGTTTCTTGAGAAGTTATGCCAAACCAAATTGTTTTTGTGTGTATTCAGATGTTGAAAAGCTAAGATGAACAACCCTATTATTATGGGTTACGCTTAGTTTATACTTTGCGTTGAAATGTTTGTGCATAATACATTGTACGAAGGATTGATCCCCCTAAGTACGTGGAGTCCTTATAGTCTTATGACTGTTAAAGTTAAAGTTGAAAGATTACTTATAACTGTGGACATGGTTCGTGGTCATTGGACCCTTAGTTGAATGCTTACACTCTAAATTCTAAGATGAATAACTCTTTTATTAGAGGTTACGCTTAGTTTATACTTTGCGCTGAAATATTTGTGCGTAATACATTGTACGAAGGGCTTAACACCCTAAGTACGGAGGTTCATATAGTCTTATAACTATTAAAGGTTTAAGTTGAGATATACTTGATAACCTGGAGACGTAGTTCAAGGTCTTGTGACCCCTCAACATGATTGGATAATCTTTTAAAATCCTGAGTTATTCGTACTGCTTCCCAATTATTAAGCAATTGTGGAGGATTCATGTTATTCTAAAGTGAATATGGAAAGGAAAGTATTCCTTAGAAAGAAGTAAGTCGTAGAATGCGACACTGAATGATGAGTATGTTGAATAAGTGAGAAAAGAGATTTTAAAGTGAGAAGGATATGAGTTATCAAAGAATAATGTAAAACTTTTAATAGAAAAATTTAATAATTGTAGAAAGATCTTTGTGGAAAGAAGTGGTTATAAAACCCAAGGAATGAATATAGTATTAACGCAAAATCTATTTTGATAGATTGAATGAATAAAGATTAATAGATAAAATTTCGACAACGAAATTCTTAGAAGAAAGGGTGAATGTAATATCCTGAATATTTATGATAACGATCCTTAGAAAAGGAAATGAATTAGTTAAAAAATATATAATACTCAAAATATAATTGAGTTCAAGTGAAAGTTATGAAATGAAACCTAGAATTTGTTAAAGTAATGAATGTAGTAGGAAATATAAAACCTATATTTAGATAAAATGATAAAAGATTACTCTGAGTTATTTGTTTAATTTGTGTCTTCGATTCTGGGGACATAATCTTTGTAAGTAGGGAAGATTGTAACGAATGAGTGGTTTGAGTTATGATTCTAAGGATAGAATCCTTGTAAGGAGGGAATGATTTAACAATCCAGAATTTCTAGAATTTTAATTATAATTTTTAAATATTTATTGAATTATATAAATATTTAATAGATGTGTTTATCGTTGAATAAATATTTGTTTAATTGATTTGGTTAATTATTTGTTAATAAATAATTAATGAGTTAAGAAAATTAATAATTATGGGATAATGTTCTAATTTAATTTAACAATTAAGTTAGAGAGTTTATAATGATTAAATGATTTATCTAATAAATTGTTATTGGTATTAATTAAATTAAGTATGAAAACTTAATTAAATGTGACAAATAACTATATTATAAGTGGTTATTAAAATAAATTAAAGTAATTTTAATCTAGTTTGCCAAACAAGGCTTAAATATATTAAGTCTCTAAGTTTTAAATTGTTTTGCCAAACAAAGCCCTATGACTTTTGGTTTTTAAATTTTAAATTGATAATAAAACAAGTTAAATAAATAATATATAAATAAAATATACTTATAATGGATATACGTTTATTATTTTGGTAATTGATAATAGTTATGGTGATTATTACGGCCATATCAGTTTAGTTTTACGTATAGTGTGTTTTGGTTTAAGCCTAAGAAAGGAAAAACAAAAGAAAAGAAATGTGAGAGACAAAAGAGTTTTGAGAGAAATTTTCAGAGGTCTTAGAGAGTGAAACAAGAGAAACTTATGTATTTTTCAAGCTATTATCAGTGATTAAGCAAAGATTGTTTGAGCAATAAAAAGGTATGTTTATACTCTTAACAGATATGTTTTATGGTATAATTACTTAGTCTATGTGGTCTTGAAATTCATTCACTGTGTAAAAGGTTTTTTTCAAAATTTGTATGAAAACCATGTTTTAGAATTGGTTATGATGTTACATGTATTTGTAATGATAATTGTTATATATATATATATATATATATATATATATATATATGTGTGTGTGTGTGTGTGTGTGTGTGTGTGTGTGTGTGTGTGTGTGTGTGATTGTATGCTAAACTACGTATGCAAGAAAGAAATTGGTTTTACAGTGATTACATGTACATGAACATGTTATGTATGATAACAAAATTAGTATATGCTAATCGTGAAATTGAACCTTATGTATGTTAATTAGGTAAGAACTTAATGAGAACGTAGTTCAAAGGAATGAATTCGTTGGATACAATGTCAACAATGGAGTTGGGCTTTAAACTATGGTTTCAAGGATTTAAATTATTGTTTAATTACTTTAAATTGGTATATGTATGATAAGTAAATGTTTATGAGTAATCTATATAAGTTTTACGTCTTAATTTAGATGTTAGCAGTAGTAATTAGTCCAGAATTTAGTTATTTTGTTCTTCGTGGTTGGGTTCTATAAGTTTTGACACCCCAACGCCAAAATATGAGCCCCAGTTGTGATTTTCGCACCTCAACGCCAAAAATAGCCCAGAAATCGCGCCCTAGCACTGAAATTCGGGCCCCAGCGCCAATGCCTGACTTAGTTCTCGTGCCTCAACGCTGGAACACTAGTTTGGGTCGGTCAGTTTTGATCTCTTATAGTAAAATGACCATAACCTTTTCATACAAATTTTGATTGAGGTGATTCAAGATGATCTGGAATGAGGATGAATAGACCTACAACTTTCTTTCTTCAAGTTTTTCAATTTGAGGTCTGTAACAGTAGTCAAAATGGTCATCTTTAGGACTATTGTGTTTTCGGGGACAATCGGAGGGCGTCGGGCATGCACATATGCATGTGTAGTACTTCTGACGATAAAAGATGTTATTCTAAGTTATAAAAAATGAATGTTAATAAACATAATGGTGCTTAACATTAATAAATAATGTTTTGGATAAATTATAGAAGCATAATAAGCATACAAAAGAGAGGCAAATCGGGCGTGTGACGAATAAACGTCGAAACGTCGTGATAAGTGTTAATGAACGTAAAAAGTGTTTTAAGTCAAATGAAATAGATATTATAAAATATGAAATGGATTTAATATACAACCAATAATGGTTCCTAGCAAGATTTAAACACTTGAATGAATTTCGAATATTACATAAGTCAAAAAATTAACATAATCTAATTGAACATTGTGTGCTAATTAATAGGAAAGATTATGAGATGTGGAGTAGAGTTTACATTACAACTATTATGTGTTGTTATGTGACTAATAGTGATGTGTATGATTATATAATTTTGTAGGGCACGTGAAGTGCAGATAACTGTAAGCTGTTAAACTATTATTGGTAAACAACGATCAAGGCGAGTCTTTCGGTTCCTATTTTCAACGTAAACTTCATGAACTATTTTAAATTGCATGATATGTTATACATGTTGAAATCATGAAATGTTAAAGTCAATTTATGACTACATTATTTAGATTAAATAATGATGATTGAGTAAGGAACTCAATCCTTATATTTGCTATGTTAATTAAAAGCATGTATGCCATGTTACTTTAATTATTATGAGATGTATGTTGAGCATATTATTATATATTATGTGATGCATGAAAACTGTTAGATTTTGCTTACAAATAACCACTTTTGCATGTCAAGATTTTAAGGTAAAGATATGTGCTAAGTGAGTTATAGAGATCTATATTCACGAAGATTACTTATGTTTTATGAGAAATGTATTTCATATATTTGAATGTAACATGTTGTTGAATTGTAAGTTGAGCTATCCAATGTATATGGATATTTAGTTATGATGTAAGACTTTGTATAGTCGTTTTGTTGTAACGATTCATGATATAAATTTGAATCGAAGAAATATAATGTAAAGGTTACGATTTAGGGCAATACAGAAGGAAATGTATAAAAGTTTTAATTTTTTTTCGTATATTTAGTAATTGTATGAATTTTGGGGTCGTTACACTTCATGCCAAAAAACTGCGAGAGTAACCTGAGATAGGTCAGCTTCTGATTAACCAAACGCGGAGGGAAGTCTCTTCATACCTTCCCATTTCAATTACTCGTAATTTTAATTACTTGTAATTTCATTTCTATGGCAATCTCAATGTAATTGAAAATATAAAGGAATATGTGTATGACCCCGAATTTTATCAAATAAAAGTATTCAATTTTTCTTATAATTACTATTCAGTAAATGGTTAAATTGATAAATGTTAAAGTTAAGGGTGATATATGATTTTTTCAAAATACACAAGTGGTTATAAAATAATCATTGTTGTCGGGGAATATTCGTTTGGTCGTGGAATATTTTTTCTGTCGGGGAATATTCGTACGACGGCGCAGCTATTTGTGGGCCCCATAACGAATAACTGTCGGGTGAAGAAAACGACAAATTTGAGTTTTTACAAATAACGACGTAGTTGTTACTGTTAACACTGTTGGAATACCCGGTAATTAAAATACAGTAATACGCGTTATTGCACAGTAGCACACGGTATTACACAGTATTTTTAAAATTATTGATTCTTACGTAAGAAGGCACTACTCAATAATTGTTACAGTAATTACTGTTCAATATTTTATTTTATTGATTCAATAATTGCTACGTTGAAATTTTATATTGTTGTTGTTCAATAATTGTTGCTGCACAGTATTTCCCATTATCAGATCAATAATTCATATTATTTGAATAATATTATTAGATAACATTATTGGCAATGACTAGAAAGTTCTGTCTAAGGAGAGGTTTGGTCATCTAATTGCGCGCCAGTAAGGAAAAATCCTTATTGGAAAGCCCCCTCTTTCCTGGGAACGGCCTGGTTGTCATAAATGTGATTCTGTAATATTATTTGTGAATAATTAATTATTGATTCGTATGATAAGGAAATATTTATTTTATGTGGATATAAACGAGGGACATATTTTTGTGGTTAAAAATGAAGGAGTTAATGTTGAGGTTTTTATCAGTATTTTTGTTGGAATGGAGGTATTAAAAATTAGGGTTTTTGAGATATTTTGCGGGGGTTATAATTTTTAATCCGACCGTTGGATCGTGGTAATTTTTGGATATGTTATACATATATTAGTTGAGTATATGCCCACAAATTTTGAACCGTTAAAAATGAACGTATGATTTATTATGAATTTTACGAGATGACTGGTTCAGAAATTTTTGAATTTTTGGAGTTTATCATTTTGGTGGAAAATTCTAGAATTGGTGGGCCCCACTTGTGGTTGGTGAAGAAATGTGCTGAATTATATTTCAAATGTGGTGGGTGGGAATAGTAGCAGGTAAAGCCATCAGGTTGCAGGTCAAACCTACCAAAATTTTCCTATAAATAGAGGGCTAAGTTAGAATTAAAAATCACACCAGAAACATAAGCTTTCTCTCTTTCTCTCTCTATATTATGAAGCATATTTTGTGAGTATTTAGATACTTTGAGAGTTACTATTCAGTGCAAGTTTTCTTCAGCCTTATACCGATCAGAAGTACTGCTCTTTTGAGGTAAGGGATTGTAAGGGATAGTAAGGGATAGTAAAGAATTTTAAGGGTTGTTATGTTTTTCAGTTTCGTAATTTTTCTGTCCTTAAAAAATTCTGGAAAAATTTGAAATGATATTCTGATGAGTTTTCTTGATTGTGTCCAAAAATGGTAATTTTTGGATGTATAGATTGAGAGTTATGAATTTTATGAGAAAAGACTATTTTAAAAGTAACAGCTTATAATTCCTTGTGGTTAACTCCAAAATTGATGAAATTTTTATTGGGAGTACATGTATATGATAGGATTATACCCTGTGAATTTCAGAATTTTTAGATAAAAGTATAATTTTTGATAAATGTTTAAATATTCGGCTATTTTGGCCATATGAAAAATAGTCAATGACTTTTAAAAATTCTGAGAAAAATATATGTTCAATATGGGACTGTATTCTGCTAAATTCCAGAAAAGAAATATTTTTGGAACTGATTTGGTATTTTTCATGAAAATGTACTAGTTATGAGTAAATGAATTAAATATGTTATGTGAAGTAAAAAAAATTGAAAAATAGGATTTTATGGCTTGAGAATCCTATATGAGGTATATGCAGATTTTTGATGAAGGTTTTGGTTATTGATGATGAAATTGTAAGAGTTGGCATTTTATGATGATTAAATGCATTAATTAGTAAAGTGTAAACAATTAAAATAAATTGTTTATAAATTTAAGTAATGTTATTCTTTCAATATCATTATACCGAAATATTGGTATGGATTTTATTGTGAAATTTCTACCTTTTTGAGTCGGTGTTACTATTCATGAGTTACTATTCACGAGTTACTATTCATGAGTTACTATTCACGAGTTACTATTCACGACAAAATTGGTTTCTTTTACTAACCAAATTATAGTTGATTTATGAATATTACTCTTGAGATTAAATCTATATGTTGATTATATTGATTTTATTATCATATATAACATTTTTATAACCCTGATGTTGAATTTCTCTTTCACTGGAGTGTAAAGATGGGTAGATTATTGGTATGATCGTGACTAGGGTTCTCTTTGGCCTGTAGTGCAAAGTTGAATTGTGACTGGTATGATCATGACCATTGAATTTACAATTGAATATCTTTAGCTTAAGTGTAAAGATGAATTGATTAACATGGTTATAATTATGGTGTATATAAATTCTGAAATGATTATATATTTCTTTGAGATATGAATATATTTGGCCTGTAGTGCAAATATTAATTGTTGAGGAATATCTTTGGCCTGTAGTGCAAAGATGAATTGTAGATGAATATCTTTGGCCAGTAATGCAAAGATGAACCGTTGATGAATATCTTTGGCCTGTAGTGCAAAGATGACTTGTTGATGAATATCTTTGGCCCGTAGTGCAAAGATGAAGTTATTAGTATGATTATGAACAGGAATTGTGATTTGGTATAACCATGATCTTTGATGTTTCAGGTAAAGACAGGTGATGAAAATATTCTTCGTCCTGGGTGCGAAGAAAAATTTATAGTCACAATTATGATTATGAGTTATTCATATGATTGTGAAAAGGAACTGTTGAGTGATGTTACATGGATAAAATATTGTTGGTGGATTTTTAACATGGAGAAGATAATAGACTTTATAGTCTATTTGACTCTTCTAATGGATTGCTCGTTCCGCTGCAACTATGGTTGAAATTTTTATCATTTACCATATGTTCTAAATCTCTGATTTATTATTGATGAAGGCTATTGATAATTTAATTATCTTTAGTCATGATATTCTTTACTGAGCTAGTTGTGCTCACCCTTTTGCTTCACAATTCCTTTCAGGTAATAAGAGTGTAGCTGGGTCGAGTGGGGGTAACAAGGGAATAGAACGGTGGTCATCATTTAGTAGTTATATTTGGTGAAGAAAATAGGGTGAGACGAACCCAACGTTGGAAGGGTGTTTTGTCACTATCATACAAGATGTCTAATGACATACAACCTCGTGTCATCATAGGACAGGGTTGTGCTCATCCACTTGCTGAGTATATCTATGGGCACTACCTATATAATCTTGGTGTTTGTTTGAAGTATAATTCTCAATTAGAGACAGTGGAGATAATGATAAGTCAAGAGAAGACTCACCATTGGGAAGAATATGATAGTAATCTTCTCGTTTTTCTTTGGGGTCTATTGGGTCAACCAAGGATAATTCTGTGGCCATATGATATCTATCATAACCTAGACGCGTGGCCTCCCATGTACGAAGGTTTCCTTGAGCACTTCCCAAAGATTCTAATTTCTAGAACAGTTTTTGACTATACCTTTATGTAAGGTACCTTTGTGAAGTGCTGATACATGATGGTGTCCAATGTCACATTTGGTATATATTTGTATCCAAACTCACAGCATATGTGTTGTTGTATTTTGCACGACAATTGTTGTAATAAAGTTGTAGTTGTTTTCTGTACCATGTATTTGACGACTCAGAATGGGTTGGATGGAATGGACCTATTTTGGGGTCGTTACATTTGGTATCAGAGCTATAAGTAAAGAGCCCCGAGCCTCTCGCTGGTGACTTCCTGTTGATGGGGGATGCACCGAAGCCAGACTCTCCGTAGGGGACGCCGTTATGCGGTGGCAAGCTGATAGGTATCAATGTAAGGTGCTGACATAGGTTGGTGTCCAGAGTTACATTTGGTATCAGAGCTTGGGGATATGATCTCTAGCGGAGATCGGGGAATACAACTAGGAGGGGAGAGATGAGTAAATCCTTCGCTAGTGTGTCCTACCTAAGCTTATTTGTTGGTCAGTCATAATATCGGGATATTATGTGATATGTTAATTTGTTAAATTAACACTTATTTTCAAGCTGTATTCTAGAATGTTATTTGAAATACAGGAGATGAGCAATGGAGAAATTATGATGACAGAGAAGATGGAAATTGAAATGAAAGGAAGGTATTCTCAACTCTTTGAAATACCAGGTACGTAAATTTCGGGGACGAAATTTCATAAGGAGAGGAGATTGTAAGACCCCGAATTTTATGAAATAAAAGTATTCAATTTTTCTTATAATTACTATTCAGTAAATGGTTAAATTGATAAATGTTAAAGTTAAGGGTGATATATGATTTTTTCAAAATACACAAGTGGTTATAAAATAATCATTGTTGTCGGGGAATATTCGTTTGGTCGTGGAATATTTTTTCTGTCGGGGAATATTCGTACGACGGCGCAGCTATTTGTGGGCCCCATAACGAATAACTGTCGGGTGAAGAAAACGACAAATTTGAGTTTTTACAAATAACGACGTAGTTGTTACCGTTAACACTGTTGGAATACCCGGTGATTAAAATACAGTAATACGCGTTATTGCACAGTAGCACACGGTATTGCACAGTATTTTTAAAATTATTGATTCTTACGTAAGAAGGCACTACTCAATAATTGTTACAGTAATTACTGTTCAATATTTTATTTTATTGATTCAATAATTGCTACGTTGAAATTTTATATTATTGTTGTTCAATAATTGTTGCTGCACAGTATTTCCCATTATCAGATCAATAATTCATATTATTTGAATAATATTATTAGATAACATTATTGGCAATGTCTAGAAAGTTCTGTCTAAGGAGAGGTTTGGTCATCTAATTGCGCGCCAGTAAGGAAAAATCCTTATTGGAAAGCCCCCTCTTTCCTGGGAACGGCCTGGTTGTCATAAATGTGATTCTGTAATATTATTTGTGAATAATTAATTATTGATTCATATGATAAGGAAATATTTATTTTATGTGGATATAAATGAGGGATATATTTTTGTGGTTAAAAATGAAGGAGTTAATGTTGAGGTTTTTATCAGTATTTTTGTTGGAATGGAGGTATTAAAAATTAGGGTTTTTGAGATATTTTGCGGGGGTTATAATTTTTAATCCGACCGTTGGATCGTGGTAATTTTTGGATATGTTATACATATATAAGTTGAGTATATGCCCACAAATTTTGAACCGTTAAAAATGAACGTATGATTTATTATGAATTTTACGAGATGACTGGTTCAGAAATTGTTGAATTTTTGGAGTTTATCATTTTGGTGGAAAATTCTAGAATTGGTGGGCCCCACTTGTGGTTGGTGAAGAAATGTGCTGAATTATATTTCAAATGTGGTGGGTGGGAATAGTAGCAGGTAAAGCCATCAGGTTGCAGGTCAAACCTACCAAAATTTTCCTATAAATAGAGGGCTAAGTTAGAATTGAAAATCACACCAGAAACATAAGCTTTCTCTCTTTCTCTCTCTATATTATGAAGCATATTTTGTGAGTATTTAGATACTTTGAGAGTTACTATTCAGTGCAAGTTTTCTTCAGCCTTATACCGATCAGAAGTACTGCTCTTTTGAGGTAATGGATTGTAAGGGATAGTAAGGGATAGTAAAGAATTTTAAGGGTTGTTATGTTTTTCAGTTTCGTAATTTTTCTGTCCTTAAAAAATTCTGGAAAAATTTGAAATGATATTCTGATGAGTTTTCTTGATTGTGTCCAAAAATGGTGATTTTTGGATGTATAGATTGAGAGTTATGAATTTTATGAGAAAAGACTATTTTAAAAGTAACAGCTTATAATTCCTTGTGGTTAACTCCAAAATTGATGAAATTTTTATTGGGAGTACATGTATATGATAGGAGTATACTCTGTGAATTTCAGAATTTTTAGATAAAAGTATAATTTTTGATAAATGTCTAAATATTCGGCTATTTTGGCCATATGAAAAATAGTAAATGACTTTTAAAAATTCTGAGAAAAATATATGTTCAATATGGGACTATATTATGCTAAATTCCAGAAAAGAAATATTTTTGGAACTGATTTGGTATTTTTCATGAAAATGTACTAGTTATGAGTAAATGAATTAAATATGTTATGTGAAGTAAAAAAAATTGAAAAATAGGATTTTATGGCTTGAGAATCCTATATGAGGTATATGCAGATTTTTGATGAGGGTTTTGGTTATTGATGATGAAATTGTAAGAGTTGGCATTTTATGATGATTAAATGCATTAATTAGTAAAGTGTAAACAATTAAAATAAATTGTTTATAAATTTAAGTAATGTTATTCTTTCAATATCATTATACCGAAATATTGGTATGGATTTTATTGTGAAATTTCTACCTTTTTGAGTCGGTGTTACTATTCATGAGTTACTATTCACGAGTTACTATTCATGAGTTACTATTCACGAGTTACTATTCACGACAAAATTGGTTTCTTTTACTAACCAAATTATAGTTGATTTATGAATATTACTCTTGAGATTAAATCTATATGTTGATTATATTGATTTTATTATCATATATAACATTTTTATAACCCTGATGTTGAATTTCTCTTTCACTGGAGTGTAAAGATGGGTAGATTATTGGTATGATCATGACTAGGGTTCTCTTTGGCCTGTAGTGCAAAGTTGAATTGTGACTGGTATGATCATGACCATTGAATTTACAATTGAATATCTTTAGCTTAAGTGTAAAGATGAATTGATTAACATGGTTATAATTATGGTGTATATAAATTCTGAAATGATTATATATTTCTTTGAGATATGAATATATTTGGCCTGTAGTGCAAATATGAATTGTTGAGGAATATCTTTGGCCTGTAGTGCAAAGATGAATTGTAGATGAATATCTTTGGCCAGTAATGCAAAGATGAACTGTTGATGAATATCTTTGGCCTGTAGTGCAAAGATGACTTGTTGATGAATATCTTTGGCCCGTAGTGCAAAGATGAAGTTATTAGTATGATTATGAACAGGAATTGTGATTTGGTATAACCATGATCTTTGATGTTTCAGGTAAAGACAGGTGATGAAAATATTCTTCGTCCTGGGTGCGAAGAAAAATTTATAGTCACAATTATGATTATGAGTTATTCATATGATTGTGAAAAGGAACTGTTGAGTGATGTTACATGGATAAAATATTGTTGGTGGATTTTTAACATGGAGAAGATAATAGACTTTATAGTCTATTTGACTCTTCTAATGGATTGCTCGTTCCGCTGCAACTATGGTTGAAATTTTTATCATTTACCATATGTTCTAAATCTCTGATTTATTATTGATGAAGGCTATTGATAATTTAATTATCTTTAGTCATGATATTCTTTACTGAGCTAGTTGTGCTCACCCTTTTGCTTCACAATTCCTTTCAGGTAATAAGAGTGTAGCTGGGTCGAGCGGGGGTAACAAGGGAATAGAACGGTGGTCATCATTTAGTAGTTATATTTGGTGAAGAAAATAGGGTGAGGCGAACCCAACGTTGGAAGGGTGTTTTGTCACTATCATACAAGATGTCTAATGACATACAACCTCGTGTCATCATAGGACAGGGTTGTGCTCATCCACTTGCTGAGTATATCTATGGGCACTACCTATATAATCTTGGTGTTTGTTTGAAGTATAATTCTCAATTAGAGACAGTGGAGATAATGATAAGTCAAGAGAAGACTCACCATTGGGAAGAATATGATAGTAATCTTCTCGTTTTTCTTTGGGGTCTATTGGGTCAACCAAGGATAATTCTGTGGCCATATGATATCTATCATAACCTAGACGCGTGGCCTCCCATGTACGAAGGTTTCCTTGAGCACTTCCCAAAGATTCTAATTTCTAAAACAGTTTTTGACTATACCTTTATGTAAGGTACCTTTGTGAAGTGCTGATACATGATGGTGTCCAATGTCACATTTGGTATATATTTGTATCCAAACTCACAGCATATGTGTTGTTGTATTTTGCACGACAATTGTTGTAATAAAGTTGTAGTTGTTTTCTGTACCATGTATTTGACGACTCAGAATGGGTTGGATGGAATGGACCTATTTTGGGGTCGTTACATTTGGTATCAGAGCTATAAGTAAAGAGCCCCGAGCCTCTCGCTGGTGACTTCCTGTTGATGGGGGATGCACCGAAGCCAGACTCTTCGTAGGGGACGCCGTTATGCGGTGGCAAGCTGATAGGTATCAATGTAAGGTGCTGACATAGGTTGGTGTCCAAAGTTACATTTGGTATCAGAGCTTGGGGATATGATCTCTAGCGGAGATCGGGGAATACAACTAGGAGGGGAGAGATGAGTAAATCCTTCGCTAGTGTGTCCTACCTAAGCTTATTTGTTGGTCAGTCATAATATCGGGATATTATGTGATATGTTAATTTGTTAAATTAACACTTATTTTGAAGCTGTATTCTAGAATGTTATTTGAAATACAGGAGATGAGCAATGGAGAAATTATGATGACAGAGAAGATGGAAATTGAAATGAAAGGAAGGTATTCTCAACTCTTTGAAATACCAGGTACGTAAATTTCGGGGACGAAATTTCATAAGGAGAGGAGATTGTAAGACCCCGAATTTTATGAAATAAAAGTATTCAATTTTTCTTATAATTACTATTCAGTAAATGGTTAAATTGATAAATGTTAAAGTTAAGGGTGATATATGATTTTTTCAAAATACACAAGTGGTTATAAAATAATCATTGTTGTCGGGGAATATTCGTTTGGTCGTGGAATATTTTTTCTGTCGGGGAATATTCGTACGACGGCGCAGCTATTTGTGGGCCCCATAACGAATAACTGTCGGGTGAAGAAAATGACAAATTTGAGTTTTTACAAATAACGACGTAGTTGTTACTGTTAACACTGTTGGAATACCCGGTGATTAAAATACAGTAATACGCGTTATTGCACAGTAGCACACGGTATTGCACAGTATTTTTAAAATTATTGATTCTTACGTAAGAAGGCACTACTCAATAATTGTTACAGTAATTACTGTTCAATATTTTATTTTATTGATTCAATAATTGCTACGTTGAAATTTTATATTGTTGTTGTTCAATAATTGTTGCTGCACAGTATTTCCCATTATCAGATCAATAATTCATATTATTTGAATAATATTATTAGATAACATTATTGGCAATGACTAGAAAGTTCTGTCTAAGGAGAGGTTTGGTCATCTAATTGCGCGCCAGTAAGGAAAAATCCTTATTGGAAAGCCCCCTCTTTCCTGGGAACGGCCTGGTTGTCATAAATGTGATTCTGTAATATTATTTGTGAATAATTAATTATTGATTCGTATGATAAGGAAATATTTATTTTATGTGGATATAAACGAGGGACATATTTTTGTGGTTAAAAATGAAGGAGTTAATGTTGAGGTTTTTATCAGTATTTTTGTTGGAATGGAGGTATTAAAAATTAGGGTTTTTGAGATATTTTGCGGGGGTTATAATTTTTAATCCGACCGTTGGATCGTGGTAATTTTTGGATATGTTATACATATATTAGTTGAGTATATGCCCACAAATTTTGAACCGTTAAAAATGAACGTATGATTTATTATGAATTTTACGAGATGACTGGTTCAGAAATTGTTGAATTTTTGGAGTTTATCATTTTGGTGGAAAATTCTAGAATTGGTGGGCCCCACTTGTGGTTGGTGAAGAAATGTGCTGAATTATATTTCAAATGTGGTGGGTGGGAATAGTAGCAGGTAAAGCCATCAGGTTGCAGGTCAAACCTACCAAAATTTTCCTATAAATAGAGGGCTAAGTTAGAATTGAAAATCACACCAGAAACATAAGCTTTCTCTCTTTCTCTCTCTATATTATGAAGCATATTTTGTGAGTATTTAGATACTTTAAGAGTTACTATTCAGTGCAAGTTTTTTTCAGCCTTATACCGATCAGAAGTACTGCTCTTTTGAGGTAAGGGATTGTAAGGGATAGTAAAGAATTTTAAGGGTTGTTATGTTTTTCAGTTTCGTAATTTTTCTGTCCTTAAAAAATTCTGGAAAAATTTGAAATGATATTCTGATGAGTTTTCTTGATTGTGTCCAAAAATGGTGATTTTTGGATGTATAGATTGAGAGTTATGAATTTTATGAGAAAAGACTATTTTAAAAGTAACAGCTTATAATTCCTTGTGGTTAACTCCAAAATTGATGAAATTTTTATTGGGAGTACATGTATATGATAGGATTATACCCTGTGAATTTCAGAATTTTTAGATAAAAGTATAATTTTTGATAAATGTTTAAATATTCGGCTATTTTGGCCATATGAAAAATAGTAAATGACTTTTAAAAATTCTGAGAAAAATATATGTTCAATATGGGACTATATTCTGCTAAATTCCAGAAAAGAAATATTTTTGGAACTGATTTGGTATTTTTCATGAAAATATACTAGTTATGAGTAAATGAATTAAATATGTTATGTGAAGTAAAAAAAATTGAAAAATAGGATTTTATGGCTTGAGAATCCTATATGAGGTATATGCAGATTTTTGATGAAGGTTTTGGTTATTGATGATGAAATTGTAAGAGTTGGCATTTTATGATGATTAAATGCATTAATTAGTAAAGTGTAAACAATTAAAATAAATTGTTTATAAATTTAAGTAATGTTATTCTTTCAATATCATTATACCGAAATATTGGTATGGATTTTATTGTGGAATTTCTACCTTTTTGAGTCGGTGTTACTATTCATGAGTTACTATTCACGAGTTACTATTCATGAGTTACTATTCACGAGTTACTATTCACGACAAAATTGGTTTCTTTTACTAACCAAATTATAGTTGATTTATGAATATTACTCTTGAGATTAAATCTATATGTTGATTATATTGATTTTATTATCATATATAACATTTTTATAACCCCGATGTTGAATTTCTCTTTCACTGGAGTGTAAAGATGGGTAGATTATTGGTATGATCGTGACTAGGGTTCTCTTTGGCCTGTAGTGCAAAGTTGAATTGTGACTGGTATGATCATGACCATTGAATTTACAATTGAATATCTTTAGCTTAAGTGTAAAGATGAATTGATTAACATGGTTATAATTATGGTGTATATAAATTCTGAAATGATTATATATTTCTTTGAGATATGAATATATTTGGCCTGTAGTGCAAATATTAATTGTTGAGGAATATCTTTGGCCTGTAGTGCAAAGATGAATTGTAGATGAATATCTTTGGCCAGTAATGCAAAGATGAACCGTTGATGAATATCTTTGGCCTGTAGTGCAAAGATGACTTGTTGATGAATATCTTTGGCCCGTAGTGCAAAGATGAAGTTATTAGTATGATTATGAACAGGAATTGTGATTTGGTATAACCATGATCTTTGATGTTTCAGGTAAAGACAGGTGATGAAAATATTCTTCGTCCTGGGTGCGAAGAAAAATTTATAGTCACAATTATGATTATGAGTTATTCATATGATTGTGAAAAGGAACTGTTGAGTGATGTTACATGGATAAAATATTGTTGGTGGATTTTTAACATGGAGAAGATAATAGACTTTATAGTCTATTTGACTCTTCTAATGGATTGCTCGTTCCGCTGCAACTATGGTTGAAATTTTTATCATTTACCATATGTTCTAAATCTCTGATTTATTATTGATGAAGGCTATTGATAATTTAATTATCTTTAGTCATGATATTCTTTACTGAGCTAGTTGTGCTCACCCTTTTGCTTCACAATTCCTTTCAGGTAATAAGAGTGTAGCTGGGTCGAGTGGGGGTAACAAGGGAATAGAACGGTGGTCATCATTTAGTAGTTATATTTGGTGAAGAAAATAGGGTGAGACGAACCCAACGTTGGAAGGGTGTTTTGTCACTATCATACAAGATGTCTAATGACATACAACCTCGTGTCATCATAGGACAGGGTTGTGCTCATCCACTTGCTGAGTATATCTATGGGCACTACCTATATAATCTTGGTGTTTGTTTGAAGTATAATTCTCAATTAGAGACAGTGGAGATAATGATAAGTCAAGAGAAGACTCACCATTGGGAAGAATATGATAGTAATCTTCTCGTTTTTCTTTGGGGTCTATTGGGTCAACCAAGGATAATTCTGTGGCCATATGATATCTATCATAACCTAGACGCGTGGCCTCCCATGTACGAAGGTTTCCTTGAGCACTTCCCAAAGATTCTAATTTCTAGAACAGTTTTTGACTATACCTTTATGTAAGGTACCTTTGCGAAGTGCTGATACATGATGGTGTCCAATGTCACATTTGGTATATATTTGTATCCAAGCTCACAGCATATGTGTTGTTGTATTTTGCACGATAATTGTTGTAATAAAGTTGTAGTTGTTTTCTGTACCATGTATTTGACGACTCAGAATGGGTTGGATGGAATGGACCTATTTTGGGGTCGTTACAATATGTGTACATGCATTCCCTTTAATATCAAAACTTGCCATGCTATCTAGTCAATTGACATCCGTTTCGCAGGATGATACTCCTAAGCGGATCCATTAAGTAGCATGTAATACTCCTACATTCACTAAGACTAAACTACCACTTCTTTTTGTAGGGAAGCAATTGGTCCTGGTTTCCGTTCAAAGTCCAAAAAAGGCATTAAGCCCACAGTCAAGGCATGGCTACAAGTGCCCCACCTAATCCTACTCCTGTCTCTCGAGAGGAGTTCGAAGCATTAACGAATCAGATAGCAGAATTGGTTGTCTTCCTAAAAGAACAAAGTAAAAATACTCAGGTCCAGACAATGCCTACTCAACCAGAGTCATTCACACCAGGGGGGAAGTCAGGGTATTGGCAAAAAGATGGAAACCTGGATACCTGAACCTCATTCTAATAAAGGAACCAACAAAATCGCTAAAATCATAAAACTCTGGGATGATCGAGAAACTGGGGATATAAGAAAGAAAGTCCAAGAAATGGAGAAAATCATCCGATCAATCAAAGGGACTGGAAACTATGGAAATGTCACCTATTCAGATCTTTGCATATCCCCAGGGGCTCGTTATCCTGACAAATTCAAAATCCCAGAGTTTGAAAAGTACATTGTGTGACGCCCCCAAAATAGATCCATTCCATCCAACCTATTCTGAGTCGCCAAATACATGGTACAGAAAACAACTATAACTTTATTACAACAATTGTCGTGCAAAATACAACAACACGTATGCTGTGAGTTTGGATACAAATATATACCAAATGTGACTCATGTTCCAACCGTGGACATCACCTCACAATAACACCTTACATAAAGGTATAGTCAAAAACTGTTTTAGAAATTAGAATCTTTGGGAAGTGCTCAAGGAAATCTTCGTACATGGGAGGCCACGCGTCTAGGTTATGATAGATATCATATGGCCACAGAATTATCCTTGGTTGACCCAATAGACCCCAAAGAAAAACGAGAAGATTACTATCATATTCTTCCCAATGGTGAGTCTTCTCTTGACTTATCATTATCTCCACTGTCTCTAATTGAGAATTATACTTCAAACAAACACCAAGATTATATAAGTAGTGCTCATAGATATACTCAGCAAGTGGATGAGCACATCCCTGTCTTATGATGACACGAGGTTGTATGTCATTAGACATCTTGTATGATAGTGACAAAACACCCTTCCAACGTTGGGTTCGCCTCACCCTATTTTCTTCACCAAATATAACTACTAAATGATGACCACCGTTCTATTCCCTTGTTACCCCCGCTCGACCCAGCTACACTCTTATTACCTGAAAGGAATTGTGAAGCAAAAGGGTGAGCACAACTAGCTCAGTAAAGAATATCATGACTAAAGATAATTAAATTATCAATAGCCTTCATCAACAATAAATCAGAGATTTAGAACATATGGTAAATGATAAAAATTTCAACCATAGTTGCAGCGGAACGAGCAATCCATTAGAAGAGTCAAATAGACTATGAAGTCTATTATCTTCTCCATGTTAAAAATCCACCAACAATGTTTTATCCCTGTAACATCAATCAATAATTCTGGTCCACAATCATATGAATAACTCATAATCATAACTGTAGTTCTAAATTCCTCTTCTCATCCAGGACGATGATAATTTTCATCACCTATCTTTACCTGAAACATCAAAGATCATGGTTACACCAAATCACATTTCCTGTTCATAATCATACTAATAACTTCATCTTTGCACTACGTCCAAAGATATTCATTTGTATCACCAGTTGGTCATGTTTATCTCAACATCTGTTCATCTTTGCACTACTGGCCAAAGATATTCAACAACATGTCATCTTTGCACTACGGGCCAAAGATATTCATCAACAATTCATCTTTGCACTACAGGCCAAAGATATTCATCAATATTTCATCTTTGCACTACAGGCCAAAGATATTAATATCTCAAAGAAATATATAATCATTT
Source organism: Panax notoginseng (assembly GCA_016801055.1). Classification (NCBI taxonomy): domain Eukaryota; kingdom Viridiplantae; phylum Streptophyta; class Magnoliopsida; order Apiales; family Araliaceae; genus Panax; species Panax notoginseng. The sequence continues at coordinate 106,870,326 of CM029015.1, forward strand.
CAGAATTTATATAAACAATAATTATAACCATGTTGATCAATTCTCCTTTGCACTTAAGCTAAAGATATTCACTTATAAATTCAATGGTCATGATCATACCAGTCACAATTCAACTTTACACTACAGGCCAAAGATATTCAACAACAGTTCATCTTTGCACTACAGGCCAAAGATATTCATCAACAGGCCATCTTTGCACTACATGCCAAAGATATTCATCAACAATTCATATTTGCACTACAGGCCAAATATATTCATATCTCAAAGAAATATATAATCATTTCAGAATTTATATAAACAATAATTATAACCATGTTGATCAATTCACCTTTGCACTTAAGCTTAAGATATTCAATTATAAATTCAATAGTCATGATCATACCAGTCACAATTCAACTTTGCACTACAGGCCAAAGAGAACCCTAGTCATGATCATACCAATAAGCTACCCATCTTTACACTCCAGTGAAAGAGAATTTCAACATCAGGGTTATAAAAATGTTATATATGATGATAAAAATAATATGATCAACATATAGTTTTAATCTCAAGAGTAATATTCGTAACTCATGAATAGTAACCCCGACACAAAAGATAGAAATAATAAAATTCATACCAATATTTTGGTATAATGATATTGAAAGAATAACATTACTTAAATTTATAAACAATTTATTTTAATTGTTTACACTTTACTAATTAATGCATTTAATCATCATAAAATGCCAACTCTTACAATTTCATCATCAATAACCAAAACTCTCATCAAAAATCTGCATATACCTCATATAGGATTCTCAAGTCATAAAATCCTATTTTTCAATTTTCTTACTTCACATAACATATTTAATTCATTTACTCATAACTAAACTATTTTCATAAAAAATACTAAATCAGTTCCAAAAATATTTCTTTTCTGGAATTTAGCATAATATAGTCCCATAGTGAACATATATTTTTCTCAGAATTTTTAAAAGTCATTTACTATTTTTCATATGGCCAAAATAGCCGAATATTTAGACATTTATCAAAAATTGTACTTTTGTCTAAAAATTCTGAAATTCACAGAGTATACTCCTTTCATATACATGTACTCTTAATAAAAATTTCATCAATTTTGGAGTTAACCACAAGAAATTAAAAATAGTTACTTTTAAAATAGTCTTTTCTCATAAAATTCATAACTCTCAATCTATACATCCAAAAATCACCATTTTTGGACACAATCAAGAAAACTCATCAGAATATCATTTCAAATTTTTCCAGAATTTTTTAAGGACAGAAAAATTACGAAACTGAAAAACATAACAACCCTTAAAATTCTTTACTATCCCTTACAATCCCTTACCTCAAAAGAGCAGTACTTCTGATCGGTATAAGGCTGAAAAAAACTTGCACTGAATAGTAACTCTTAAAGTATCTAAATACTCACAAAATATGCTTCATAATATAGAGAGAGAAAGAGAGAAAGCTTATGTTTCTGGTGTGATTTTCAATTCTAACTTAGCCCTCTATTTATAGGAAAATTTTGGTAGGTTTGACCTGCAACCTGATGGCTTTACCTGCTACTATTCCCACCCACCACATTTGAAATATAATTCAGCACATTTCTTCACCAACCACAAGTGGGGCCCACCAATTCTAGAATTTTCCACCAAAATGATAAACTCCAAAAATTCAATAATTTCTGAACCAGTCATCTCGTAAAATTCATAACAAATCATACGTTCATTTTTAACGGTTCAAAATTTGTGGACATATACTCAACTTATATATGTATAACATATCCAAAAATTACCACGATCCAACGGTCGGATTAAAAATTATAACCCTCGCAAAATATCTCAAAAACCCTGATTTTTAATACCTCCATTCCGACAAAAATACTGATAAAAACCTCAACATTAACTCCTTCATTTTTAACCACAAAAATATATCCCTCATTTATATCCACATAAAATAAATATTTTCTTATCATATGAATCAATAATTAATTATTGACAAATAATATTACAGAATCACATTTATGACAACCAGGCCGTTCCCAGGAAAGAGGGGGCTTTCCAATAAGAATTTCTCCTTACTGGCGCGCAATTAGATGACCAAACCTCTCATTAGACAGAACTTTCTAGACATTGCCAATAATGCTATCTAATAATACTATTCAAATAATATGAATTATTGATCTGATAATGGGAAATACTGTGCAGCAACAATTATTGAACAACAATAATACAAAATTTCAATGTAGCAATTATTGAATCAATAAAATAAAATATTGAACAGTAATTACTGTAACAATTATTGAGTATTGCCTTCTTACGTAAGAATCAATAATTTCAAAAATACTATGCAATACCGTGTGCTACTGTGCAATAACGCGTATTACTGTATTTTAACCACCGGGTATTCCAACAGTGTTAACGGTAACAACTACGCCGTTATTTATAAAAACTCAAATTTGTCATTTTCTTCACCCGACAGTTATTCTGTTATGGGGCCCACAAATGGCTGCGCCGTCGTACGAATATTCTCCGACAGAAAGAATATTCCCCGACAACAATGATTATTTTATAACCACTTGCTTATTTTGAAAAAAATCATATTTCACTCATAACTTTAAACTTTTATCAATTTAACCATTTACTGAATAGTAATTATAAGAAAAATTGAATACTTTTATTTCATAAAATTCGGAGTCTTACAATCTCCCCTCCTTATGAAATTTCGTCCTCGAAATTTACGTACCTGGTATTTCAAAGAGTTGAGAATACCTTGCTTCTATTTCAGATTCCATCTTTCCTGTCATCATAATTTCTCCATTGCTCATCTCCTGTAATTCAAATATCATTCTAGAATACAGCTTCAAAACAAGGGTTAATTTAACAAATTAACATATCACATAATATCCCAATATTATGACTGACCAACAAATAAGCTTAGGTAGGACACACTAGCGAAAGATTTACTCATCTCTCCCCTCCTAGTTGTATTCCCCGATCTCCGCCAGAGATCATATCCCTAAGCTCTGATACCAAATGTGACGCCCCCAAAATAGATCCATTCCATCCAACCTATTCTGAGTCGCCAAATACATGGTACAGAAAACAACTATAACTTTATTACAACAATTGTCGTGCAAAATACAACAACACATATGCTGTGAGTTTGGATACAAATATATACCAAATGTGACTCATGTTCCAACCGTGGACATCACCTCACAATAACACCTTACATAAAGGTATAGTCAAAAACTGTTTTAGAAATTAGAATCTTTGGGAAGTGCTCAAGGAAATCTTCGTACATGGGAGGCCACGCGTCTAGGTTATGATAGATATCATATGGCCACAGAATTATCCTTGGTTGACCCAATAGACCCCAAAGAAAAACGAGAAGATTACTATCATATTCTTCCCAATGGTGAGTCTTCTCTTGACTTATCATTATCTCCACTGTCTCTAATTGAGAATTATACTTCAAACAAACACCAAGATTATATAAGTAGTGCTCATAGATATACTCAGCAAGTGGGTGAGCACATCCCTGTCTTATGATGACACGAGGTTGTATGTCATTAGACATCTTGTATGATAGTGACAAAACACCCTTCCAACGTTGGGTTCGCCTTACCCTATTTTCTTCACCAAATATAACTACTAAATGATGACCACCGTTCTATTCCCTTGTTACCCCGCTCGACCCAGCTACACTCTTATTACCTGAAAGGAATTGTGAAGCAAAAGGGTGAGCACAACTAGCTCAGTAAAGAATATCATGACTAAAGATAATTAAATTATCAATAGCCTTCATCAACAATAAATCAGAGATTTAGAACATATGGTAAATGATAAAAATTTCAACCATAGTTGCAGCGGAACGAGCAATCCATTAGAAGAGTCAAATAGACTATAAAGTCTATTATCTTCTCCATGTTAAAAATCCACCAACAATGTTTTATCCCTGTAACATCAATCAATAATTCTGGTCCACAATCATATGAATAACTCATAATCATAACTGTAGTTCTAAATTCCTCTTCTCATCCAGGACGATGATAATTTTCATCACCTATCTTTACCTGAAACATCAAAGATCATGGTTACACCAAATCACATTTCCTGTTCATAATCATACTAATAACTTCATCTTTGCACTACGTCCAAAGATATTCATTTGTATCACCAGTTGGTCATGTTTATCTCAACATCTGTTCATCTTTGCACTACTGGCCAAAGATATTCAACAACATGTCATCTTTGCACTACGGGCCAAAGATATTCATCAACAATTCATCTTTGCACTACAGGCCAAAGATATTCATCAATATTTCATCTTTGCACTACAGGCCAAAGATATTAATATCTCAAAGAAATATATAATCATTTCAGAATTTATATTAACAATAATTATAACCATGTTGATCAATTCCCCTTTGCACTTAAGCTAAAGATATTCACTTATAAATTCAATGGTCATGATCATACCAGTCACAATTCAACTTTACACTACAGGCCAAAGATATTCAACAACAGTTCATCTTTGCACTACAGGCCAAAGATATTCATCAACAGGCCATCTTTGCACTACATGCCAAAGATATTCATCAACAATTCATATTTGCACTACAGGCCAAATATATTCATATCTCAAAGAAATATATAATCATTTCAGAATTTATATAAACAATAATTATAACCATGTTGATCAATTCACCTTTGCACTTAAGCTTAAGATATTCAATTATAAATTCAATAGTCATGATCATACCAGTCACAATTCAACTTTGCACTACAGGCCAAAGAGAACCCTAGTCATGATCATACCAATAAGCTACCCATCTTTACACTCCAGTGAAAGAGAATTTCAACATCAGGGTTATAAAAATGTTATATATGATGATAAAAATAATATGATCAACATATAGTTTTAATCTCAAGAGTAATATTCGTAACTCATGAATAGTAACCCCGACACAAAAGATAGAAATAATAAAATTCATACCAATATTTTGGTATAATGATATTGAAAGAATAACATTACTTAAATTTATAAACAATTTATTTTAATTGTTTACACTTTACTAATTAATGCATTTAATCATCATAAAATGCCAACTCTTACAATTTCATCATCAATAACCAAAACTCTCATCAAAAATCTGCATATACCTCATATAGGATTCTCAAGCCATAAAATCCTATTTTTCAATTTTCTTACTTCACATAACATATTTAATTCATTTACTCATAACTAAACTATTTTCATAAAAAATACTAAATCAGTTCCAAAAATATTTCTTTTCTGGAATTTAGCATAATATAGTCCCATAGTGAACATATATTTTTCTCAGAATTTTTAAAAGTCATTTACTATTTTTCATATGGCCAAAATAGCCGAATATTTAGACATTTATCAAAAATTGTACTTTTGTCTAAAAATTCTGAAATTCACAGAGTATACTCCTTTCATATACATGTAGTCTTAATAAAAATTTCATCAATTTTGGAGTTAACCACAAGAAATTAAAAATAGTTACTTTTAAAATAGTCTTTTCTCATAAAATTCATAACTCTCAATCTATACATCCAAAAATCACCATTTTTGGACACAATCAAGAAAACTCATCAAAATATCATTTCAAATTTTTCCAAAATTTTTAAAAGTCAGAAAAATTACGAAACTGGAAAATATAACAACCCTTAAAATCCCTTACTATCCCTTACAATCCCTTACCTCAAAAGAGCAGTACTTCTGATCGGTATAAGGCTGAAGAAAACTTGCACTGATGAATAGAAACTCACAGAGTATCTAAATACTCACAAAATACACTCAATAATCTAGAGAGAGAAAGAGAGAAAACTTATGTTTCTGGTGTGATTTTCAATTCTAACTTAGCCCTCTATTTATAGGAAAATTTTGGTAGGTTTGACCTGCAACCTGATGGCTTTACCTGCTACTATTCCCACCCACCACATTTGAAATATAATTCAGCACATTTCTTCACCAACCACAAGTGGGGCCCACCAATTCTAGAATTTTCCACCAAAATGATAAACTCCAAAAATTCAATAATTTCTGAACCAGTCATCTCGTAAAATTCATAACAAATCATACGTTCATTTTTAACGGTTCAAAATTTGTGGACATATACTCAACTTATATATGTATAACATATCCAAAAATTACCACGATCCAACGGTCGGATTAAAAATTATAACCCTCGCAAAATATCTCAAAAACCCTGATTTTTAATACCTCCATTCCGACAAAAATACTGATAAAAACCTCAACATTAACTCCTTCATTTTTAACCACAAAAATATATCCCTCATTTATATCCACATAAAATAAATATTTTCTTATCATATGAATCAATAATTAATTATTCACAAATAATATTACAGAATCACATTTATGACAACCAGGCCGTTCCCAGGAAAGAGGGGGCTTTCCAATAAGAATTTCTCCTTACTGGCGCGCAATTAGATGACCAAACCTCTCCTTAGACAGAACTTTCTAGACATTGCCAATAATGCTATCTAATAATACTATTCAAATAATATGAATTATTGATCTGATAATGGGAAATACTGTGCAGCAACAATTATTGAACAACAATAATACAAAATTTCAATGTAGCAATTATTGAATCAATAAAATAAAATATTGAACAGTAATTACTGTAACAATTATTGAGTATTGCCTTCTTACGTAAGAATCAATAATTTCAAAAATACTATGCAATACCGTGTGCTACTGTGCAATAACGCGTATTACTGTATTTTAACCACCGGGTATTCCAACAGTGTTAACGGTAACAACTACGCCGTTATTTATAAAAACTCAAATTTGTCATTTTCTTCACCCGACAGTTATTCTGTTATGGGGCCCACAAATGGCTGCGCCGTCGTACGAATATTCTCCGACAGAAAGAATATTCCCCGACAACAATGATTATTTTATAACCACTTGCTTATTTTGAAAAAAATCATATTTCACTCATAACTTTAAACTTTTATCAATTTAACCATTTACTGAATAGTAATTATAAGAAAAATTGAATACTTTTATTTCATAAAATTCGGAGTCTTACAATCTCCCCTCCTTATGAAATTTCGTCCTCGAAATTTACGTACCTGGTATTTCAAAGAGTTGAGAATACCTTGCTTCTATTTCAGATTCCATCTTTCCTGTCATCATAATTTCTCCATTGCTCATCTCCTGTAATTCAAATATCATTCTAGAATACAGCTTCAAAACAAGGGTTAATTTAACAAATTAACATATCACATAATATCCCAATATTATGACTGACCAACAAATAAGCTTAGGTAGGACACACTAGCGAAAGATTTACTCATCTCTCCCCTCCTAGTTGTATTCCCCGATCTCCGCCAGAGATCATATCCCTAAGCTCTGATACCAAATGTGACGCCCCCAAAATAGATCCATTCCATCCAACCTATTCTGAGTCGCCAAATACATGGTACAGAAAACAACTATAACTTTATTACAACAATTGTCGTGCAAAATACAACAACACATATGCTGTGAGTTTGGATACAAATATATACCAAATGTGACTCATGTTCCAACCGTGGACATCACCTCACAATAACACCTTACATAAAGGTATAGTCAAAAACTGTTTTAGAAATTAGAATCTTTGGGAAGTGCTCAAGGAAATCTTCGTACATGGGAGGCCACGCGTCTAGGTTATGATAGATATCATATGGCCACAGAATTATCCTTGGTTGACCCAATAGACCCCAAAGAAAAACGAGAAGATTACTATCATATTCTTCCCAATGGTGAGTCTTCTCTTGACTTATCATTATCTCCACTGTCTCTAATTGAGAATTATACTTCAAACAAACACCAAGATTATATAAGTAGTGCTCATAGATATACTCAGCAAGTGGGTGAGCACATCCCTGTCTTATGATGACACGAGGTTGTATGTCATTAGACATCTTGTATGATAGTGACAAAACACCCTTCCAACGTTGGGTTCGCCTTACCCTATTTTCTTCACCAAATATAACTACTAAATGATGACCACCGTTCTATTCCCTTGTTACTCCCGCTCGACCCATCTACACTCTTATTACCTGAAAGGAATTGTGAAGCAAAAGGGTGAGCACAACTAGCTCAGTAAAGAATATCATGACTAAAGATAATTAAATTATCAATAGCCTTCATCAACAATAAATCAGAGATTTAGAACATATGGTAAATGATAAAAATTTCAACCATAGTTGCAGCGGAACGAGCAATCCATTAGAAGAGTCAAATAGACTATAAAGTCTATTATCTTCTCCATGTTAAAAATCCACCAACAATGTTTTATCCCTGTAACATCAATCAATAATTCTGGTCCACAATCATATGAATAACTCATAATCATAACTGTAGTTCTAAATTCCTCTTCTCATCCAGGACGATGATAATTTTCATCACCTATCTTTACCTGAAACATCAAAGATCATGGTTACACCAAATCACATTTCCTGTTCATAATCATACTAATAACTTCATCTTTGCACTACGTCCAAAGATATTCATTTGTATCACCAGTTGGTCATGTTTATCTCAACATCTGTTCATCTTTGCACTACTGGCCAAAGATATTCAACAACATGTCATCTTTGCACTACGGGCCAAAGATATTCATCAACAATTCATCTTTGCACTACAGGCCAAAGATATTCATCAATATTTCATCTTTGCACTACAGGCCAAAGATATTAATATCTCAAAGAAATATATAATCATTTCAGAATTTATATTAACAATAATTATAACCATGTTGATCAATTCCCCTTTGCACTTAAGCTAAAGATATTCACTTATAAATTCAATGGTCATGATCATACCAGTCACAATTCAACTTTACACTACAGGCCAAAGATATTCAACAACAGTTCATCTTTGCACTACAGGCCAAAGATATTCATCAACAGGCCATCTTTGCACTACATGCCAAAGATATTCATCAACAATTCATATTTGCACTACAGGCCAAATATATTCATATCTCAAAGAAATATATAATCATTTCAGAATTTATATAAACAATAATTATAACCATGTTGATCAATTCACCTTTGCACTTAAGCTTAAGATATTCAATTATAAATTCAATAGTCATGATCATACCAGTCACAATTCAACTTTGCACTACAGGCCAAAGAGAACCCTAGTCATGATCATACCAATAAGCTACCCATCTTTACACTCCAGTGAAAGAGAATTTCAACATCAGGGTTATAAAAATGTTATATATGATGATAAAAATAATATGATCAACATATAGTTTTAATCTCAAGAGTAATATTCGTAACTCATGAATAGTAACCCCGACACAAAAGATAGAAATAATAAAATTCATACCAATATTTTGGTATAATGATATTGAAAGAATAACATTACTTAAATTTATAAACAATTTATTTTAATTGTTTACACTTTACTAATTAATGCATTTAATCATCATAAAATGCCAACTCTTACAATTTCATCATCAATAACCAAAACCCTCATCAAAAATCTGCATATACCTCATATAGGATTCTCAAGTCATAAAATCATATTTTTCAATTTTCTTACTTCACATAACATATTTAATTCATTTACTCATAACTAAACTATTTTCATAAAAAATACTAAATCAGTTCCAAAAATATTTCTTTTCTGGAATTTAGCATAATATAGTCCCATAGTGAACATATATTTTTCTCAGAATTTTTAAAAGTCATTTACTATTTTTCATATGGCCAAAATAGCCGAATATTTAGACATTTATCAAAAATTGTACTTTTGTCTAAAAATTCTGAAATTCACAGAGTATACTCCTTTCATATACATGTACTCTCAATAAAAATTTCATCAATTTTGGAGTTAACCACAAGAAATTATAAGCAGTTACTTTTAAAATAGTCTTTTCTCATAAAATTCATAACTCTCAATCTATACATCCAAAAATCACCATTTTTGGACACAATCAAGAAAACTCATCAAAATATCATTTCAAAATTTTCCAGGATTTTTAAAGGTCAGAAAAATTACGAAACTGGAAAATATAACAACCCTTAAAATCTCTTACTATCCCTTACAATCCCTTACCTCAAAAGAGCAGTACTTCTGATCGGTATAAGGCTGAAGGAAACTTGCACTGATGAATAGAAACTCACATAGTATCTAAATACTCATAAAATACACTCAATAATCTAGAGAGAGAAAGAGAGAAAACTTATGTTTCTGGTGTGATTTTCAATTCTAACTTAGCCCTCTATTTATAGAAAAATTTTGGTAGGTTTGACCTGCAACCTGATGGCTTTACCTACTACTATTCCCACCCACCACATTTGAAATATAATTCAGCACATTTCTTCACCAACCACAAGTGGGGCCCACCAATTCTAGAATTTTCCACCAAAATGATAAACTCCGAAAATTCAACAATTTCTGAACCAGTCATCTCGTAAAATTCATAACAAATCATACGTTCGTTTTTAATGGTGCAAAATTTGTGGACATATACTCAACTTATATATGTATAACATATCCAAAAATTACCATGATCCAACGGTCGGATTAAAAATTATAACCCTCGCAAAATATCTCAAAAACCCTGATTTTTAATACCTCCATTCCGACAAAAATACTGATAAAAACCTCAACATTAACTCCTTCATTTTTAACCACAAAAATATATCCCTCATTTATATCCACATAAAATAAATATTTTCTTATCATATGAATCAATAATTAATTATTCACAAATAATATTACAGAATCACATTTATGACAACCAGGCCGTTCCCAGGAAAGAGGGGGCTTTCCAATAAGAATTTCTCCTTACTGGCGCGCAATTAGATGACCAAACCTCTCCTTAGACAGAACTTTCTAGACATTGCCAATAATGCTATCTAATAATACTATTCAAATAATATGAATTATTGATCTGATAATGGGAAATACTGTGCAGCAACAATTATTGAACAATAATAATACAAAATTTCAATGTAGCAATTATTGAATCAATAAAATAAAATATTGAACAGTAATTACTGTAACAATTATTGAGTATTGCTTTCTTACGTAAGAATCAATAATTTCAAAAATACTATGCAATACCGTGTGCTACTGTGCAATAACGCGTATTACTGTATTTTAACCACCGGGTATTCCAACAGTGTTAACGGTAACAACTACGCCATTATTTGTAAAAACTTAAATTTGTCATTTTCTTCACCCGACAGTTATTCTGTTATGGGGCCCACAAATGGCTGCGCCGTCGTACGAATATTCTCCGACAGAAAAAATATTCCCCGACAATAATGATTATTTTATAACCACTTGCTTATTTTGAAAAAAATCATATTTCACTCATAACTTTAAACTTTTATCAATTTAACCATTTACTGAATAGTAATTATAAGAAAAATTGAATACTTTTATTTCATAAAATTCGGGGTCTTACACATTGGGGCAGGCGATCCTTATACGCGCCTAAAAGTGTACATTGGTGAACTGGGGTCTTATGCTGAAGATGAAAGCCTTAGAATGTAACTTTTTCAAAAGAATATCACTAGAGAGGCTAAATCCTGGTATGCCCAACTTGACAATGCCAAAATCCATAACTGGGAAGAATTGGCCCAAACCTTTCTAAATCAATACAGTTTTCAGTCACAAATGGCACCGAATCGATACCAAGTGACTAAAGTCAAAAAGCAAAGTACTAAGTCTTTCCGAGAATATGCCCAAAGGTGGAGACATCTGGCAGCGCAAGTCATTCCATCAATGATAGAAACTGAAATGGTGATGACTTTCATAGACATTCAAGAGGCGCCTTACTATGAGAGAATCCTAGAAGGCATAGGAAAGCCATTCTTGAGAATGATCAAACATGGCAAAATGGCAGAGATGGGCCTAAAGGCAGGAAAGATTAAAGACTTCACTACCTTTGAAGCAGTCGCCAAACATATACAGACTGGCAAGTATGCGAGTGATCCCAAGGGGGTACCTAATAAAGGTGATGAAGATGTATCCCTTGTTGTACAGGGCCAAGCTAGGAGACCAAACTACAGTCCCCCTATTTGGAAAAAGCAAGACAATCTTCCATCTCAACAATAGGATGCATTCAACCAATGTTAGGATAGAAAAAGAAAATTTGAAAGAACGGAAAATCGGGTGTTCACTCCACTAGGCGATTCCCTTGAAAATTTTACTTTCCTGTTACTAACTACGCAGGAGGACAAAAGCGTTTTTTCCACACTCTAGAGATAACCTTGGAGGACCATAACATCAATTCTAATCCCAAAAATAGCCCTAGGAGAACCAGTTTCAAACCCCAGAGATGACCCCGGGAAATCAGTTTCCAACCCTGGGAAAATCAGTTCCAACCTCGGAGATAACCCCGGGAGATCAAGTTTAAAACCTGGAGATAACCCCAGGAGGTCAATCCAACCTCAGAGATAACCCTGAGGACAGTGAAAGTCAACATCAGGTCAACCTTTGAGATAACCTTGAGAAAAGACTGCTACAACTGTGCGAAAACCGGAAACAACCTCGAGAGGGGAAAAATGGTTATTTTGCCAAATCAAACTCAATTCAAATAAAATCAACTCATTTTAACTCAAATTACTTCAAAAGAATTCCCACAAGAACCATATATTAACTTCTGAGCGCAAACTACGCAAAATAGCTCAACGGACTACATGACGGAAACTTGAAAATGCTATTTCGGCCATAAACCCATCTTCCCAGATTAAAAAAAGGCAAATCTTATGTCATTACATAGCTCTCAGAAAAATCTTTCCGGAATGGTATGGCACGCTTCCATCGGACTCCCGGAATGAAAGTTATGAAGGTTCGAACGAACAACTCATTATTTGAGTGCACGTATGTCGAGAAAGCGAAACCCACATTGCCCGGGGCACCCTGGGGAGCCGCAGGTACACCTGAGGCTCGCACCTCTATAAATTGAGGGCTTGGTGTGGCCATATTTGCAAGAGAAACGGCGAAGAAGCCCTGTCTAATTTTACTTTGTACACACTATAAACTGAGTGTTTTCTCATTTTAAACACTTGTGAGCTTCTATATTGTTATATTTTTACCAACGGGAGCCGAGTTTTCATCCATTTAAAGTCATTGAAGTCTTCTTTGGCAGACCACTGTAAGCCTTCTTACACTTTTTAAAGCCTTTCTCCACTACTGTGCACACACAGTTCTGCACGTTAAGAGTTGTGTTGCGTGTGTTTGCCCGGACTTCGGTCTGTGGCTTATATATATATATATATATATATATATATATATATATATATATACTAACATTATCGAGTTCGACCTCGATTGAGCCTGGATTTTACATCCAGAGCGTTTATTGCTTTTTTATATATATACTTATATATAAATTGTGGTCGAACTCTGTTCGATGAGCCTGGATTTACATCCGGAGTGTTTACTGCTTTTATATATATATATATATAAATACTTATATATATGTTGTTGCTATTAAACTTTGTTTGATTGAGCTTGGATTTCACATCCGGTGCGTTTACCTCTTATATATATATATATATACATTTCAGTCTGGCCTTGAGTTTACTTCGTGGCCTTTTACCGCTTTATTTACATTTCTGTCAGGCCTGAAGTTTACTTCGTGGCCTTTTACAGCTTTATTTACATTTTGTCCCGCCTGGAGTTTACTTTGAGGCGATTGATCGTTTTATTGCTTTATTTATATTTTTCAATCCTCCATGGAGGTGCTTCGTGGTGGTTGATTGATTTTTACTGCTTTATTTACATTTACAATCCCCCATGGAGGTGATTCGTGGTGGTTGATTGCTTGCACACACACACACACACACACACACACATACATATATATATATATATATATATATATATATATATATATATATATATATATATATACTAGCGATAATCCGTGCTTGAAGGCACTGTATAATTCAAAAATAAATAAAAATAAATCATGAACACAAAAAAATAAAGCACTGAATATGGATACACACTAAACTAAAAGCCTAAATTAATTCTTAACAAACCCGCACTTTTCATACATACTCTACAAAGCATTTAAATAAAAATTCTTATGAAGATAAATTTCAATGAATAAATAAAGAATATCCAACTTCAATAGTCAAATTCTCATAAATTTAAAATAAGTTTAACTATATTTCAAGATTTAATTTTTATTATTTATAAGCCTTTTTGATTGATTATAACTTTTTTAACAGTAACATGACAATTAAAAATTATTATTTGCTTGTTATAACAACTCTTTTTTTTTGTCACACGTAGATGGGTATACAATTTCACAGAGCCGTAACTTGATACAAAAACTGATTGCAGGTCGTTATATAAATTTAGGATTAGCTCAGCAACGAAGTTTAAAAATGAAGAACTAAGACAAATAAGAGAGAGAGAAGTAAAACAAATAAGGTGATGAATTACTAATGGTTAAGTTATATGGTCAATTTTACAACTTGCTAATGTAACAGATTGCAGGATCAAATCTTAATGAATTTTCATCCACACACACACACACACACACACACACACACACACACACACACACACACACACACACACACACACACACACACACACACATATATATATATATATATATATATATATATATATATATATATGGATGACCCATGTAGCTTCCTTCATTAGATCAATCAAATAATGGTAAACAACTATAAAAGGACATGCAGAAACAAAACTTTTTAAAATAGTCAAAGAAAAAACACATCCATCCAAAAGGAAGGAACAAAAGCACACAGTGAGGTCAACAGATGAGGTCACCCACAAAAAACTTTTTCAAATAAGGGAAGTAGGAAATAGGATGAGGGAATGTAAACATGTAGTCTTACTTTGACCATTTAGGCAAAATGACAAGGGCTCTAATAGGAACATGTCAATAAAAGCATACAATCTAAAGCCAAAGAATTTTAAAAACAATTGTTCTCCTCCAATCTAGATCAAAAAATACAGAAGATAGAAAATAACAAGAATTTACAATTTCAAATCACATGTATTCAAACAAATTCAAAAAAATGGGTAAATTCCAGCTGGCTCAATTACTCGATATAATTGAAGTAACAGTAAAATAGGAAACATCAAGCAAACATAAATTTTGTTAGCTTAAGAATATGAGCAATAGAAGTAATAACAATATAGAAAAGCTTAAATTTTTTTCATGCCTTGAGACACCAGAGAAAACAAACATCCACCCAAGGAGGCATAACACAGCCTTTTGACTCTAAGCTGTGATTTTGTTTCTTTCATTCTTTCTTGGAAAGTCAGAATCAACATAATGACTACACCCAACAATCAATATAATTCTATTTATTGTTTTAAAAATAAAGAACACCCATAAATCCATTTATCAAAATAAGAAAACTGAACAAAAAACCATAACCATTAAAAAGGGGAAAAGAAAGGACTCAAAATTTTTCAATCAAATTTCTGCTAGTTTATTCTACTTTCTCAGTTACCAAACCAGTCCAAAGTTTCAATTGAAATTTCTAATTAAATACATATAATAAAGTGCCTTCAGGCAACATGCTATATTTATTAATTTATGGTAATTGTATCAAAGATATTTGAATTATTATAATAATAATAATAATTAATTATTACTTGGTAGAAATAAATTAGTGTAGACAATAAACACACAAATATTTTATATTAACATTGAAATTTAGTAAATTGGGTACTGTAAAGTTGGGTGTAGTTTGGTAAAAAAAATTCTTCATTTTTAATTTAAATTTTAAAATTAAAGATAAATTTTAAATAATATTTTTTAATTAAAAATTTAATAATGATAATGTGATATACTAAAAAGGTTAAGAATTTTATGCTACGCTGTAATATTAAAATAAAAAATTATAATCAAATTTAAAATTCGAGTGACTTGTTCTATCTATCAGTGCGTCTAACTTAGGAAGGCTATGGAATATGAAATATGGAATATGGAATATGGAATAATAGAAGATTGGATTCACCGTCTTAGACACTGTACATACGTCATTGGAATACATCTTACATTATAGTAAGTTAAGTTATGAAAAATGTTACTTTCACTCTAATTTCATAATTCTTTATATTTAAATATAATTCCCTATTTTTAAGAATAATAAAAAAAATTACGCTACTTTCGTGAATTTATTTTCAGTCATTTTAGAGTTTATTATACACTCTTATCTTGTTTACTTTAAATTTTCTATTAAGGGTTAAAACTCTCCCTTTCAAAATTGTACAAAAAATTATTTTTAACTTTAAAGTATCACTTTTCTCAATATTGATTAATTTTTTTTTATAAAACTGATTCATTTTAAGTGTGTGTTCAAAAAATGGTGTTTTTTGGGAAGTGAGAGAGTAAGATGATGGATGTGAGTTTGAATTTTTGAGAGATAAATTTTTGGCCGTCGGATGTTGAAGCCCCAAATGATTTTAGATCGTTGGATGTTAAAGTCTAAATTGATTTGAGGTCATTAGATGTTAAAGCCTTGGGATTTGAGCCACTCTAAATATATAGTTGGACATGGTACTAAATACTTCCTCATTTCAGGTCATTTTATTATCCTGAATTAATAGTCACATGTCTATTTTAAAAAACAAACAACAGATTTGTGATTAATAATCAAATCTCAAGTATAATCCTTACAATCAAATATAGCCTAAGAATATAGTTTTATTCTATCTTTACCCTATAAACAATAATTAATTAGTTATTTGATTGGTACGATAAAATGATAATGAAATTAAGATAACAAATTTAAGAATATTTGTCTTTTTTATATTACTATCAATAAAACAAAAAATATAAAAAAACTCTTTTATGTGACAGAAAGGTTAATAAATAAAATTCTCTTTATTAACAGTGAGAGTACATAATTATATCTTTAATTTTAGACTAACTATTAAAAAAAAGTATCTATGATGTTACCACGGAGAGAATTACAATCATTTTCTGCCGCTTTTTTTTGTATGAGAAAAATACTTATTTATTACATTTTTTTAATAAGATTTTTTAAAAATTTCTTCATAAAAATTACTACATCATGTGAGCCTAGGAATCATGTGATCACAGATTCAGTCTACTGAATCTAGATTCAGTTCCCTGATGGACATTTTCAGCTGTACACGGTTTGTAAATTATTTACATTGTTCGAATTTCCTTAGATGGCTCTCATGCCCACAAGGAGTTCGGCACTGCTATGTATATTATTTTCTCGAAGGTGCTTCGCATCTCGAAAAATAAAAGCAATAAAATCGAACACATAATAAAATGGAAGTATCAGATGCCTCAATTACTATTGAGCATAAGGGTTTGAAAAACCTATTTTACAAAACCTCATTACTATATCTTGTTAAAATTGAATTTTTACATAAATTCAAACCCTTTATATATAGGTGCGAATGAGGCATAGTACTACTTCCAAATAATTGCACATTGACCCACACACACACAGACACGTATTCATATAACAGTTTTATTGAAAAGTGGCGGTCACCGTGGCAACACGGATGTCGGGGGGTGCCTAACACCTTCCCTTCGCATAACCAATCCCCCGGACCCTAACAAATCTCAGTTTCACAGACTAGTTTAGCAGTGTTATATCACGTGGTCAATGTGCAAACCTTTTTCTAAGTTGGGTTGGTGCAACCATTTAAAAATACCAACTGACGACTCTTACAGTCAAATCGTCGACATATATATGTCGGACCTTTTCATAACTTGTTTTTTCAAACAAATCTCACCTAACATGAGAACACCAAAAGACAAGAACAGAAAAGGGACAAATAAAAATCTCGATGTCGACAGATGTGAATAATCAACAATAATTATTCACTAACATGCTTCGAAAATAATAACTCAAGTTTGAGTCAAGTAACTTGCCTCGTTTGTAGGCTACTGCTACGCAATTAAATTCTATTTGCTAGCCAGTTTAATTATCTTCCTTTGAGATAACAATAGTTAATCTTTCAATTAGCCATAATATAATATTACATTATGTAATCACATAGATATTACATATTATATTAAGTTCTTAGAAATATTATCATGCCTCGATAATATTGCTATTAAATAATAACTACCTTTAATTCAGTTAATATTATTAATCTTTATAATATTTAATTCACCTCTTAGTATTATTAGTCCACTAATAACACTTTTATTCGCTTACTAATATTATTAACATCTTAATAATATTTTAATACTTTACTAATATTATTATTCCTATTAATAATATTTTAATCATGCATTAATATTATTACTTTAATAATACCTTACTTATTTTTTAGTATTATTAATCAATTAATAATACTTTATTCATTTACTAATATTATTAACCTTTTGATAATATTTTATTTATTTACTAATATTATTAATCATTTAATAATACTTTATTCCTTTACTAATGTTATTACCGCCCCCAAGGCTTCAAAAATTATTGGATTTCTGTTCTACCACTTGGGTTTACTAGCTAACTCATGTATATAGTACCCCCATTCGACGGATCACAAATCCAAGTTGTAAAACTTGAGTTACACAAGATTTAGTGGAAGGAAAACTAGGGTTTCACCCCTAGGAGAACATATGCTCATTTTCTTCCTCTAAACCTTTGATCTAACACTCAACATACTTAGTTCCATACATGGTGATATGTAGAACTAGGGTATCTTGGGTATTAGTTCATACCCCCATCAAATCTTGCTATAACTCCAAATAGAAGATGAAGATAAAGATTTAGGTTATACCTTGTTCTAGTAGCAACCTTCTTTGATCTACCAAAGTAAGATATGAACTTTGGGTGCATTATTCAAGCTAGCACACTCCTCTCTTTCTCCTCAAAAATTTGAACCCCTCTCCCTCTCTTTTCTTTCTTTGTATTTTGCTAGCTTGGGAGAAAAATAGAAGAAGAAGAATGGGAGAAATGAAATGAAGAGAAAATGAAATGTGGTGATTTAAAAATGTATCTTGCAATTTAGTTAGATACAACTAGGATCATAACTAATATCCCCCATATCTTTTTTGTCCCTTGGATATAAGGCTTTGCCTTATCTCTTCCAATTAAGCCTAATCATGTCATTAAGGGTGCTAAGTAGATTTTCTACGAATGGGAGATAGACACACTTGTACTTGATGTGAGAGTTACTAAATAAGGAACTTGATTAGCATACTTTTGTTGCCTTAAATGGCCTAAAAAAGGCGATCACTCTAGCCCCATTATACCCTCCATTTTTCTTTTATTTTAATGCACAAATTTAATTAATCAAAAGTCTAAAATATCCTTAATCAAGTGGGCTAAGTATTGATTTGCATTTTATTTCTTTTGGGCTTCTCATTTAATTATTTTGGGCTATGTAATAAACATAATTTAACAATTTTAATATATATTACCTTAATTGTTTATTTAGGGTTTCTATTTCCAATCTTATGAAATTTAATTACTTACACATATCTCTTTAACTTGTAACCTAATGAGGCTTACAATAATTAGGTTTAAAATTATTAATCCCTTTTAATAATAAAATTATCCACTTGAGTTAGTATAAATATTAAATACTAACTATTCATTATTACCATAACCCTTAGGTTATTTAATTATCTCACCTAGTGTATAATTAGGTTATGAAGCTTTCCTTTTTAATAAAATCTATAAATATATATATACCATAACTATAGTATATATATTTATTTAGCCATACACCACTTCATATATATTATCACATATTAATTTACTATATAGCACAAATTTTTAAAAATAATTAATGTATAGACATATAAAGTGACATGAAATTCCTGGTTATTACATCATCCACCCCTTATAAGAATTCTGCCACCGAAATTACATATAAGGTTACTCAAAAAGATGTGGATAATTTTTCCTCATCTTTTCCTCAAGTTCCCACATAGCTTCTTCAGCATTGTGGTTCCTCCAAAAAAGTTTTACATAATGTGTAACCTTATTTCGTAACTTCTGCTCTTTTCTATCTAAAATTTCTACCGAAATTTCCTCGTACGACAAATCTTTTTCAACCTGAATTGGTTCATACGATATCACATGCTTGTAGTCAGGCTTATATAGTCGTAACATTGACACACGAAATACATTATGAATATGTTCCAGTTCAGGAGGTAGAGCTACCTCGTACGCCACTTCACCTATCTTCCTCAAGATCTCAAATGGTCCAATAAATCTCGAACTCAACTTACCTTTCTTTCCAAATCTTATCTTCCCTTTCCAGGGAGATACTTTCAAAAACACATAACTTCCCACTTCAAAATTTTTCTTCTTGCGATGTAAGTCCGCATACTTCTTTTGGCAATCTTGAGCTTCTACTAGCCGGGCTCTTATCACCTTGATGATCTCTATTGTCTGTTGCACCAGTTCTGGTCCCAACAGCCTGCGTTCACCAACTTCATCCCAGCATAAGGGCGTTCTGCATTTCCTCCCATACAGTACTTTGTACGGTGACATTCCAATGCTGGCGTGATAACTATCGTTGTATGCAAACTCTACTAATGGAATATGATCCTCCTAGCTACCCTTGAAGTCCATCATATAAGCTCCGAGCATGTCTTCAAGTGTTTGAATCAGTCTCTCACTTTGCCCATCGATTTATAGATGATACGCGGTGCTCATCCATAGTTGCGTCCATATTCTTTCTTGAAGACTCTTCTAGAAGTTTGACGTGAATCGCAGATCTCTATCCGATACAATAGATACCGATACTCCATGTCTCGATATAATTTTTTTGATATATAATTTGGCTAGCTGGTCCAAACTATACCTGATCTTGATCGACAAAAAGTGAGCTGACTTCGTAAGATGATCTACAATCACTCATATGGCGTCGTGCCCTTTTTTTGTTACTGGAAGTCCCGCCACAAAATCCATCGTGATGTGCTCCCATTTCAATTCTTGAATTTCTAACGACTTTAGTAATCTACTCGGTCGTTGATGCTCTGCCTTGACTCTATGATAAGTTAGACATCTGTTGACGCATTTCACAACCTCTCTCTTCATTTTTGGCCACCAAAAGTGTTGACGCAAATCTTGATACATTTTTGTACTTCCTGGGTGTATCGAGTACCTGGTACTGTGCGCTTCTTGCAAAATCTCCTCTCTTAGTTCTGGTACTGACGGTACCCAAATTCGTACTTCGAATCTTAGTAGTTCGATGCCATCAATCTTGTATTTCAATTTGTCGCCTTCATTTAACCGCTTCTTGATGTTGTCGCAATCATTGTCCTTCTATTGTGCCTCTTTAACCTTATCTAATAATGTCGGACTTGCTGCAACTATAAATAATTTTTTGTTGGTCTCCATCGGACACTTGATTTCCAATTTCAGTTGTTCAAAATCTTTCACTAACTCCTCTTGAATGGTCAATTTCAGTAGCTTCTCTATGCCTTTTCTGCTCAGGGTATCTGTCACTACATTTGCTTTACCTGGATGGTACAGAATCTCACAATCATAATCATTGATCAATTCTAGCCATTAGCGCTGCCTCATGTTTAGCTCCTTTTGTGTGAAGATATACTTCAGACTTTTGTGATCCGTATATATCTTACACTTTTTGCCATACAAATAATGCCTCCAAATATTCAAAGAAAAAACTACCGCTGCTAACTAACCCTTCTCATAGTCTTTCAGTTGACGTAAAGTGTACGCGATGACCTTGCCGTGCTGCATCAGTACACAACCAAGACCCTTGTGTGACACATCAGTATACACTACAAATCCTCTCCGTCCTAACGAATTTCACCGTCTTTCTAGTAAGGTTGGTCAATGGCGATGCTATCTTTGAAAAATCCTGGATGAATCTCCGATAGTATCCTACTAATCCCAAGAAATTCCTTATCACTGTCAGCGTCTTTGGCTGCTCCCAGTTGATAACTGCTTCTACTTTTGCCGGATCCACCGAAACTCCATCCTTGTCGATAATGTGACCCAAAAACTGCACTCTTTGCAACTAAAATTCACATTTGGAGAATTTTGCATACAACTTCTCATCCTCAACGTTTCTAACACTATTCTTAGATGTTTAGCATTCTCTTCCTCCATCTCTTAATACACCAGAATGTCATTGATTAATACGATAACAAACCTATCCATATACTGCTTGAACACTCTGTTCATCAAATCCATGAATGCTGCTGGCGCATTCGTCAACCCGAATGACATTACAAGAAACTCAAAGTGTCCATATCGAGTTTTGAATGCCGTCTTCGGAATGTCCTCCTGTCTCACCTTCAATTGGTGATAATCGATCCTCAAATCGATATTCGAAAAGTACTTCGCCCCCTTTAACTAATCAAATAAATCGTCGATCATGGTCAACGAGTACTTGTTCTTAATTATGACTTTGTTCAACTCTCGGTAGACGATACAAAGCCTTAATGACCCATTTTCTTCTTTATGAATAAAACTAGCGCTCCTCAAGGTGATACGCTCGGTCGAATGTATCCCTTATCTAACAACTCTTGTAGTTTAACCATCAGTTCTTTCATTTCTACCGGAGCCATACGATACGACACTTTGGATACCGATGTTGTCTCTGGTGCCAATACTTGATTGTCTTTAAACCTTTTTATCATGAAGTCATTGAGCCTAACATCAATATGGCCACCAAAATAGACTCTCTTAACAGTATGAATCAACTTCTTCTACAAAACCAAAATCTCATGCTAGAAAAGTTGGAATATATGCAACTGTCCTTGCATGTTGTTAAGTCCATGGTCTATTTTATAATGGAGAACAATAGACTGATCATGGGTCTATATCAGTTTCCTGAAAAGACCATGATGAACCAGTTGATCATGTAGCACAACTATTCCCAGGTGATCAGGATGCCAGTATTCCAGAAATTGCTCAACATTTCTCTCCTCTTAATTTTGAGGATATATAACTAACCTCTACTAACCACCACTACTACTACTACTAGTAAGACACATCTATCACTAGTTTTTATGTATATTATGCTTGTTACTAACTTTTTGTGTAGGAACAAAAGACTAATCTTTTTCTACAGGTTCTTTTTACCCATCATTTTTTACGATGACAAAGGGGGAGAAGAAAGAAAAATATTATGGTTATAAACTACTATAACTGCTTTAATTGCTATGAGATGTTATAATCTGCTATAACTGATTTAACTGCTATGAGATGTGGACTTCAAATATTCATAATGTAAGGGGGAGCTTCTTATCAGTAAGGAAAGTTCTTAATAGAAAATATTTTTATAATTGTCATCATCAAAAAGGGGGAGATTGATAAGTTTCAATTTTTAAGTATACTTTGATTATAACAATTATGAAGTAATTAAAAAAATATTTCAGATTTTATTAATTATTTTTACTAAACTATTTTTCAATTTTATTTTGAATTAATTTTATTGACCTTGATAAATTAAATATCAAGTGATAAATAAATTGATTCATATAAATATCTAAGGCAAGGAGATCCTATTTCTTTCAAACTCTCAAAAACAAAATTGGGCAAAAAGAATTAGTGCATGCACATATTAATTAGATATATACTGTGTGTATGTAAATATTATATATATATACACATATAGCTGGTAGTTTTTAAGAAAGTGATGAATATATATATATATATATATATATATATATATATATATATATATATATATATATAGCATGTATATGCTGGCTTTCTTTATGGGACAAAGATTATTATCATCTACTAAATTTTTCGTGGTCTGCTGATGGGTGAGTCATTTGACCGAATTTAATGCCTAATTTGATGGAAATAAGCAGGAACCTTTGTGCTTGGGCTGGCATTTAAATTAGTAATCCGCGTGAAAATTTTGCCTGCTTCATCCGAACCATTGATTTCAAAAATAAAGCAATCTCATACATTGATTTCAAAAACAGATTTTAAAATTACCTTTTTCCCCCCGACTTCAAAATTCTATAAATAGGGAGTCTTTCATTCATTTGATTTTTGCAAATTCAAGTGAAAAGAAAAGCTTACTCTCCTTGCCTAAATACTTTCTCTAAAGCTTTATATCTCTTCTTATAAAAGTTTTGATTATTTGAGAAGAGGAAATTGGTCCAACTAATTGAGATAAGTCATTTGAGTTAACTTAGTTGAATTATTTATTACTTGCTTTAAATTTATAGATATACGAATATAAATTGTTATAAACAATTTTATATATCTATATTTCATCTATTTATCAAATAAAAAGTTATACTTAGACGCCGCAAGGCTACGGAGATATTTCTCTATGGAGAGGAATTCGAACCGTACGATTCCTTATAGTCCTAAGTAACTTTTTATTGATATTATTTATATAAAAACTGTAAAATAGATAATACACTTGATAGTTCAAACACGACACTGAGATATTCCTCCAAAAAGAGCGAATCATCCGAACCGGATTTGAAAATCAAAGTGATCTATTGAAAGTATTTATATAAATATCAATTGTACGAATATAAATTCTGTCATACTTAGACGCCGCAAGGCTACGGAAATATTCCTCTTAAGTGAGGGAATCGAACCATATGATTCCTTATAGTACTAAATGACTTATATTTATAAATCACATAATAGATAAAATATTATTATATATTATCTAAGTTAAACAAGTATATTTGTTATATCAAGTTGTGTTTAACTAATTAAATTGTTATACTTGATAATTATTGCTTAAATTGATTTATTCTTTTTAAATACAAGTATTAGAACACAAAGTTTATCATATAGTACTTGTTAATGAATATCTGAGAAACAAATCTTTTTAAATCCATAGAAAAACACTCTTTATTTTAAATAATAAATGATTCTTTATAAAATTGCATTAAAATCATTTATCTGCTTATACAGAAGCATATTTTGAGCATAAGCTAAATCTCACTTGCTTATTCAAGATGCACATTTTACACAAAGTATAAAAGTTATTTAAACTTTTATAACAGTGCATAAATTTACATATTTACTTACATAGAAGCATTATTTGATCTTATATGCTTAATTTAGAAGCAAATTGTTGTAAAATTATCTATAAAAAGAAATGGGTAGAGTTAGTTTATTTTATGTACCTACGAGAAAAATAAGAAATTCTTCGATCAAGACCAGAGTCGTAGAGAGGTCAGCTGGGAGTTGAGTCTCTAGTGAACTTGTGAGGTGAGGAAGAGGCTGTTGTTTCAAGAACATATCATAAAATAGAACTGAACTCAAAAGAAGGTACAACTAAGCTTTAGGAGGGAGATGGGAGCTTGCTGTCCAAGATAAGTAGTTGTGAATAGTTAGAAGTTTGTCTATAAAACTTTGTAAAGACTTATCCGCATGTTGAAGGAGTATTTATTACTGATAGTAATAGGATCTCAAGTTCCAAATAGGAATTTGAGACTAGACATAGCAACATACCAGGGGTGTATGTTGTGAACCAAATAAATCCATGTGCATTGTGTGATTGATTTTTTTTATTGTCTTGCATACTAAGTGCTAACACTAAAAACTAATTATTCAAAATTCAAAAAGGCCTTATATAATTTTAAATCTTTAATAATCTATTAAACCCCCCTTCTATATTATTAGTGAACTTTCAATTGGTATCAGAGCGGTGCTCTTTAACTTGTTTGTTGAGTAAATACAGGCATACCTAAGAGTAGATCCATGGCCTACAATGCTACTAGTTGCGGAGAAGGACTATCAATGTCCATACCTCCACTATTTGATGGTACCAACTTTACCACCTGGAAAAAAAGGATTCAAAATATATGTCAAATCACAAGGAATCAAAATTTGGTCTGCCATAGACCGAAGTGTTAATGTTCCAACAAAAATTTAAGGAGAAAATACAGTCGAGAAAGATATCTATGAATTCACTACTGAAGAAGAAGAAATTATGAGTATAACATCCCGAGATGAACAAGTGCTAACAAGTGTGTTGATTGAAAAAGAGTACAACTGAGTTAACAAATGTAAAAATGCAAAAGAAATTTGGGAAAAATTGATTGTAACCTATGAAGGTACCAATCATATCAAAGAAACCAGAAAAGATGTCCTAGTTCAAGAATATGAAAGCTTCAAGCTTGAAGAAGGAGAAAAGATAATTGATATGGAAACACATTTTTCCATAATTATTGATGAGTTGGAGCAATTGGGAAATGCATACACTACAAATGAGAAAAACAGAAGAATTCTCAAAGCCCTTCTATCCATCTGGAAAATGAAGGTTACAACAATCAAGGAAATGTAAGATCTAACAACATATCCTATGGATAATCTCATTGGAAACCTTCGTGCCAATGAAGTCGACATGCTATTTGAAAAAGCCGGATCAGACACAGATCTCAAAATGAAAAGAATCACTTTCAAAGCCCTTCTGATAGACCAAGAAGGTGACGATGAAGAACTAAATGAAGAACTCTAAAGTCTACACAACAATGAAGTTGCTCTACTGTCCAGACAACTAAGGAGAGTAATTTAAAGCAAGATAATAAAATATGGCAAAGGCTTTATGAAGACAAATAACAACATCAACAACTTCAAGAGCAAACGAATATTCAAGCCAAAGACGCAAGGAGGTAATTTCAAAGTAAATAACTACAACTTCAGAAATACCAACTTAAATGAAAATTCAAACACGTGCTTTGAATGCAAGCTGCCTGGACACTTCAAAAAGGATTGTCCAAAACTAGTCAACAACAAAGTTCTTGTAGCTGAGGAAGGATGAGATCTAAGTGATGAGGAAGAAGCTGTTGAACAAATCGAAGAAGTTGCAAATCTCTATTTAATGGCAGACAATGACTCATCACCAAGATGTGAGTGAAATTTTGAACACCAATTGCCTAGTACCTCATTTTCTGCATATACTTTAGAAAATACAAATGAAGATCATTATGAATTACAAGAGGCTTACAGTTACTTATATGACAATATTGAATTAATAAAAGAAGAATTAGAAAAATTAAGAAAATTAAACAAAAACCTTGAAATTGAAAATGCTAACTTAATTATCACCAATGAAAGTTTAAATGGAGTAAACTTAGAAAATGAATCATTAAAAGAAGAATTAGAACAATTTAAAAGGATGAATAAAAATCTTGAAATAGAAAACTCAGCACTTATCATCTTAATTGAAAATTCAACACTTGATGTAATCAATGAAGATACTCAAGTACAAGATCAAGCGGTAACTGAAGAAATTAGAAATCTCAAAAGTGAGAATTCACATTTAAAATTAGAAGTAGAAAAACATAATTCCTTAATTGAAAATTTAACTAAAGAATGTGAAGATTTAAATACTATAATTTATAAATTTACTAAAGGAAAAGAAAATCTCGATGTCATGTTAAATCAACAAAAATATAGTTTTAATAAAGAAGGTTAAGGATATACTAGAGAAACGAGTAAATCAAAAGATATTGGACTATATCATGTTAAAATCACAAAAAAAAAGAAAGTCATATATATCCTTTCACCAAATGCTCCTACTGTAACATAAATGGTCATTCCTTTTATATGTGCAATGTTAGAAATGGAAACTATAAAGGAAAAATGATTTGGATTCCCAAAGGGACATACATTGCACCAACTATCACAAGAAAATAATTTCATATACAGTATTATCACACTTCTCATAATCCAGTGACTCATAGAATGCTTATCTCTACCAAAACTGATTATCCTATGCCAAGTTTTGTAAAGGAAACTTCAAATATTCCTTGTACAAATTAGAAAACTCACCCAAAGGACCCTTACTATTAAAGGGTACCAATTTGTAATATTAGTACATATATTGCAGGTCTGTCTTGCAGCTGATCTGAATAAAAGCAAATGGTATCTTGATAGTGATTGCTAAAGACATATGACTGGTGACAAATAAAAATTGAAAAATCTGCAAGCTACAGACTTTGGTGAAGTAACTTTCAGAGATAACAGTAAAGGTAAAATAATTGGAGTTAGAAGTATTGGTAATAACCACATAACCATCTCTAACGTTCAGTTAGTTACTGGACTCAGGTATAATCTTCTATCTATCAGTCAACTGTATGATAGTGGTTTTAAAATATCCTTTAGTACACATAATTGCTATATATTTGATCAAACTGGTAAATTAATTTTAGTTTGTCCTATATATCAAAATGTGTATACTTGTGACTTAGATGCATATTCTCATTTAGATAACATTTGTCTTCTTTTTGCAAATGAGAATCCTTGGCTATGACATCGTAGACTAGGACACATCAACATGAATCTTATAAATAACATTTCTTCTAAAGAACACGTTCGCGGTCTCCCAAAATTAAAATTCTTAAAAGATCACATTTGTGAAGCTTCTGAGCTAGGAAAACAAATTCATGCATCACATAAACCTAAACATATCGTGTCAACTTCTAGACCCATAAAACTGTTACATATGGACCTTGTCGGACCAATCCCTAAACATAGCATGGGTGGTGTTTTATACATTCTAGTTTTGGTTGATGATTATTCACGATTTACATGGGTTAATTTTCTCAATTTTTAAAATGAGGCTATTAACTACTTTTCTGCCTTGTGTAAAAAGATTCAAAATAAACAGGGAAGTTCTATTGTCTAAATTCAATCTGATCACGAAAGAGAATTTGATAATTCTAATTTTATTATGTTCTGTGATGAGAATGGCATAAGTCATAACTTCTCTGCTCCTTATACACCATAGTCAAATGGTGTAGTTGAAAGGAAAAATTGATCTTTGCAAGAAATGGCTAATACCATGTTAAATGAATATCGTCTTCCAAAATATTATTGGGTTGAAGCTGTGGCAACATCATGTTACATTTTAAATAGAGTTTTATTAAGACCTATTTTGCTCAAAAGTACTCCCTATGAGCTTTATTATAAAAGAACTCCAAAAATAAACTATTTTCGTATTTTTAGGAGCAAATGTTTTATACTAAATACCAAAGGAAATTTATTGAAGTTTGATCCCAAATCTGATGAAGGAATATTTCTTGGATACTCTCTTAATAGAAAAGTGCACAGAGTTTTTAACAAAAGAAGTCTAATTGTGGAAGAGTCAATGAATGTGACTTTTGATGAAACTCAGCCTCCTCCAAAATATAAAGAGCTTCTTGACAGTGATGTTGTCATTGAATATATTCTCAAAAATATGGAAGAACCAAAACTAGATAATGTATCTCCACCTATTGATGGAAATTCCCTTGAAAACCCAAACCCTTAGTTAAACAATTTGCCCATGGAGTCTCATATTATTAAAAAGCATACTATAGAAAAATGTTATCGGTAATATTGATAAATGGGTCATCACTAGATCACAAGCACATAATCTAGCTGGTCACTTGTCTTTCTTGTCTCAAATTGAACCTAAAAATGTTAAAGATGCCTTACTTGATGAAGACTAGATAACAGCTATGCAAGATGAACTTGAACAATTCACTCGAAACATAGTATGGGAATTAGTTCCATAACCCGAGGGTGTCTCAATTATTGGAACTCGATGGGTCTTTCGTAATAAACTAGATGAAAGTGGAACTGTTGTACGTAATAAGGCAAGATTAGTTGCACAAGCATATAATCAATTGGAAGGTATTGACTATGATGAAACATATGCTCCTGTTGCTATAATTGAATCTATTCGTATGTTATTAGCATTTGCATGTCATAAAAATTTTAAGCTGTTTCAAATGGATGTCAAATATTCTTTCTTAAATGGTGTGATAGAAGAGGAAGTTTATGTTAAACAACCTCCTAGTTTTGAAGATTCTAGTCATCCTAAATATGCTTATAAATTACATAAAGCTTTATATGGTTTAAAACAGGCCCCCAAAGCATGGTATGAACGACAAAGTAAATTTTTACTAAATAATGGTTTTAAACTTGGTACTATTGATACTACTTTATTTACTAAAAATAAGGATGATAATATTCTGGTAATTCAAATATATGTTGATGATATTATTTTTTGTTCTACTGACATTACTATGTGCAATGATTTCTCTGAAGGTATTGAGTAAAGAATTTGAAATTAGTATGATGGAAAAATTAAACTTCTTCCTCGGATTACAGATCAAACAAGGAGAAAAAGGAATTCATATATCTCAATCTAAATATTGTAAAGAAATGATCAAAAATTTTTGGCTTAGAATCTGCAAAACCTCTTAATACGCCTATGTCAACTACTGATAAATTAACTGCTGATGAAAATGAAAAAACTGTTGACTCTAAGAAATAAAGAGGAATGATTGAAAGTTTACTATACATAACTGGCAGTAGACCTAATATTATGTTTAGTGGTTGTAAATGTGCCAGATTTCAAGCAAATCCTAAAGAATCTCACTTGGTTGCAGTGAAAAGGATTTTTCGGTATCTTAAAGGAACAATTGAATTGGGCTTATAGTATCCTAAAGATCAACCATTTAATCTTGTGTGTTTTTCAAACTCTGACTACGCAGGTCATCATGTCGATCAAAAAAGTACTAGTGGTACATGTCAGTTCCTGCGAGGATGTTTAGTTTCTTGGTTCTCTAAGAAACAAAACTTGGTATCTATTTCAACCACTAAAGCTGGATATATTGTTGTTGCATGTTGTTGTGCACAAATACTGTGGATGAAACAAACTTTTGTTGACTATAACATGAAATTTGACTATGTGTCAATTCTATGTGACAATACAAGCACTATCAATCTTAGTAAAAATACAGTTCTGCATGCTAGGTCGAAGCATATAGACATTAGGCATCATTTTTTATGTGATCATGTTAATAACGGAATTATTAAACTAGAACACATTGACACTAAATTAAATATCGTTGATATATTCACTAAACCACTGAGTTTAGATACATTTTGCAAATTACGAATTGAATTAGGTATGTTAGATATTTCCTCTTAACCATTTATTATTCATAACTCATTTTATGTATTTATTATCTTTTAATTATATATATATATATATATATATATATATATATATATATATATATATATATATATATATATATATATATATACAATGGTAAAATTATGTTTATAAATCCTGCTCACAAAACATTAGTATATTTTTTAATTATAAAAATTTAATATCATTTATTTTATTGCTAAATGTATTTTTATGTTAATTATTAGTAAATAATGTTTAACAATTTTGCCCTTTAAATTTATATATATATATATATATATATATATATATATATATATCAAGGGTTAATCTGGACCATACATATAAATACAAATCCAATGGTTATCTGCTTTAATCCGCGCCTTCCCAAATGGACCAATTAGATTCAACTATTGAGAGACACACAGATCACCATTCTACATCGCTCAATCAAAACTGGAACTCAATCTCAGCCATTGGATTAATTTTAATTAAAGAAACACAACTGTTCAGATTCTAGATTAAATCACAACCATTGATCTCAATCCAGGAAAGCTCTCCACCGTTGGATCAATTAGGTTTGTCGAACTATAAATATAAATTACAAATTTTTATTTCATTTCTCTATATTTCTTTCTCTCTCCTTGCTTCTCTCGCCACTGATTCTCTCTCTCTATTCTTCTGTTCTATCTCACCTTCAACTCTCTCCCGTCTCTGATTTTCTCTCTATCTTCTCTAATATACTGATTTCTGATGAAAATTGTTTCTCTTGATTTCATTCTCTCGAATCAATTACAAATTATTGGGTTGATTAAGTAAAATTATGCTTTCATTTTTGTAAACCCTAACATCGTGACAGTTCATGTTTTAAATTATTTTTCCTGATACATTAGTCTTTGATCTTCGAAAAACCTTCATTTTTGTCAACTGGTTTGTTTGTAAAACAAAACCCTAAATTTTACTTTTCAAAATTTGTTAAATCCGTTCAAATTTTGGTTTAAATCTCAAACCCTTTTATATTCAAAAGCCTTTCCGATCTTTGAAACTAAACTTTATTAGTTATGATATGTTTAAATTTTATCTCGCTTCGCCAAGTTCTTCATTTCTTATATTTAGGGTTTCGAGTTTTGACCAAAAGTCGATTTCTATTCCTCACAAATCTAACAAGATCACTATTATCACTTTTGACTCAAAATCACTGATCTGTTCTTTTTGTTTAACATCCACTAGTTCATCGGTTTAAAGCCCTCAAGTTTTTTTTTGTTTATGTTCTTCCTATTGTGTGAAACCCTAAAATCGTGACAATTTTCTTGAAGGTATTTTGACCAAATCTCTCTGATAAATCTGTTTTGATTTTCAAAAACCCTTCGTTTATGTACTGGATTTTTTTAAAACAAAAACCTAATTTTCTTTTTCAAAATCTGTTAAATCCATTCATTTTTGTTTTAAAATCTTTACATTTTTTTTGTTCATAAATATTTTCTCAATTCACCAGATCTACTCATTTTTTTACACTTCGACTGAAAATTTATCTCTGTATTATATTTTACGTTTTCAGACCTATTCTTCTTATGCTTCAAAATTTCATATATATACTTATATATCTTTCAAAAGTCTTACAAATTCTTATATATATATATATATATATATATATATATATGTATATATATATATACACACATACATATCTTTATCTAAGTATCTATGTACTTCTGCTTGAACAAATGTGTTTCTCTCTACTGAGAAATTGCAAAAGGCTGTGCATATCACCTGATTATTCTCCTTAGGACAACTGCATTTGTGATACACGACACTGGTATAATTTTGCTTATTATGCTCACTCAGGTAAAACCCTCCACGTTTCTCTTTCAATTTTTTTGTTAAGTATAATCACTGATGTCTACTATATATATATATATATATATATATATATATATATATATATATATATATATATATATATATATATATATATATTGTGTGTGGATACTGATGTCCACTGGCTTAATTTCTTATGTTCTTTCATCTAGTCATAAGGCATTCTCTGTTATGGTATTTTTCAAACTACTAATTCCCAATATTTGCAATGTCCTACTATGTTATGCTATAAATGCTCGATACTACATAATACCTGCCTCTCTAATTTTTTTTCGTATTATCAGTTTTCATCTTCTGGTATAACTCGTTTCTATTTATATCTTCATATGTGAAATAATTATTTGTCGTGTTCTGTTATGGAATGTTATAAATGATGAATATTGTTGTATGTTTCTATAGTCCTATACTTTATTTTGAGAAACTAATTATCTATGACCCTATTCTGTGTTATACATTTGACACGTGGCACATTCCTTGGTTTACTAAATATTGTGTTTGACTCTCTTAAATATATGATTTGAAAAACATCTACTTCACTGTTTAGATTAAATGTTTTATGCTCTTCTCTACAGTTCACAGTAAGGTCATATAACTTGTAAATCTATACTTATATTTACTAATAATCATGACTGATTATGCATATAGTTTAAGTTCTCTGCAGTATATCATTACATTTCTTCAATATATAAGTTCAATTTCTAGTATGGGGCATTCACATGTTCTGTAATTACTTAGCTTCATCTTATCACCTCTATTACCTACTTCTCTACTCATCATGTTTAATGTTATCTAAACATAAGAAACTTCCTTTGCACTCTGAACTGCATTTCTCTTATGGTGTTCCTTATCTTACTACTGCATCTGCTCAAGCTAAGTATAGAATCATGAGACATAATCTGTCTTCAGGAAATGTGATCACTTTTAACAATTTTCCAGACTTATTTGAAAAGAGCAAAAATGTTGGGTGAGATTGTTTGGTTACTTTTTATGACAAATCTATCTATTCTGGTCTCATCTTTGAATTTTATACTCACATAGAATTTTCTAAAAATTCATCTGGACTATTAACTAGTAACACCACTTGCATACAGGGTCAAGCATAGGTCATTGATGAACATTTCCATGTCGATGAACTTCAACTTCTTCCTTCCACATTAGAGTTGTAAAACCGCGAATTTTATGAAATGAAAGTATTCAATTTTCTTATACTTATTATTCTATTTAGTAAATGGTTAACTTGATAAAAGGTTAAAGTTAAGGGTGATATGTTAAAATTTTACAAAGTAAGCAAGTTGTCATAAAATATTCGTTTGGTCGGGAAATATTCTTTTTACTGGGAAATATCTGTACGATGACATAATCATTGGTGGACCCCACAACGGAATAACTGTCGAATTTAAAAAGCGACAGAAATAACTTTTTTATAAAAATAATGACAATACTTTTACCGTTAAACTATTAAAATACCCGGTGATAAAAGTATAGTAATACGCGTGGTTGCACAGTAGCACACGATATTGTACAGTATCTTTGATTATTGATGCTTACGTGAGAAGTCACTCAGTTATACTCAATTATTACAACCATAGTTGTTGCATAGTATCTCACATTATTGATTCAATTATTGTCACAGTATCATCTGCACAATATTTTATATTATTAAATCAATAATTGAGACGCCAAAGTTATTCATATTATTATTTGTATTATTGACAATGTCTAGAAAGTTCTGTCGAGTAAAGGGGTTTGGTCACCTAATTATGCGCCAATAAGGAGAAGTCCTTATCGGAAAGTCCCCTCTTTCATGGGAATGATATAGTTGTCAATATTGTGAATTATAATATTAATGATGAATAATTATTGAAAGATTAAAGATGTGTTATATATATTTGTTAGCGATAAATGATGAGATTTAATTTAATAGTTAGTCAAGACTAATTAAATTGTTTGAACTAACTAATTAAAAATCGAATTTGAATTCGGAGTCAAATTTAGAGACGCGGACGAGATATTTGAGTCCGAGACGATGAAATTAGTAAAAATAGACTATTAACAAAAAATTTACTGGGGTTGACTTTTTGGTCAAAAAGTTAACAGTTGACTTTTTTAGAAAAAGTCAAACTTCGAAAACTCAAAGATAAAATTGTTAATAAATTTTTTTTCATTATGTTGGGATTATTAGTGTTAGTAGAAATTGACATTTATTTCGATAATAGTTGATTTCTGGATGTTAAATTGACCAAACGGATAATTAATCGGATAAATGAGTAATTAATTGCTATTAGTTCACATGTAAAGAACTATTAGTTCACATGCAAGGAACTATTGGTTCACATGCATATACTATTAGGGGAGTTTATGCAAGATTGATAATACTTGAAGTACTAAATTAAAAATGGAGGCAAAGATGAAGGTACTAAACTGTAATAAGTTGAGCCCCTAAACATGCAATTATCTTAACTATGTTTTCCTAAAAATAGAAGCTAATTTCTTCTTTCATCCTTACCAATTCACTAAGACTCACAAGAGCAAGTGTAGAGAAAGAAACTATAGAGAGAAAGAAGAAGAGTATTCTGCTACTTCACTATTGCAGTATCAAGTCTTCTACTAAGGTAAGGGATATTATTTATGGGTCTATTCACTCGAGGTATTATTTACGGGGTACTATTCACTCAGGGTATTATTTATGGGGTACTATTCACTCGAGGTATTATTTACGAAGTACTATTCACGGGGTACTATTCACGAAGTACTATTCATGAAGTACTATTCACAAGATACTATTCATGAAGTACTATTCACGGGATACTATTCACGATAAAAAATTGATTTCTTTTTATTCCAAATTATTTTTGATACATAAATATCATTCTTGAATTTTACTTCACGTTTAGTTATCATGTTGACGATTTGGATATTCTTAAACTTTGGATAAATTAAATTATAAATTTCTAATATTTATCATTGATCTCACTTTATTAAATCCTTATATCATTGTCATCATTCTTATGTTTATATTGTGGTGGAAGTCATCTTTGGCCTGAAGTGTAAAGATGGACTGTTGATTATTTATTTTATTGTATTATATCTTTGGCCCGTAGTGCAAAGATGGAAATGTGTATGACATGATCATAACCTATAATGATATAGACAAATGATGTGGTAAAAGTCATCTTTGGCCCGTGGTGCATAGATGGACTGTTGATTGGCATGATCATGACCATTAGTTTTACAGTTGAATGTCTTTTGGCCGTAGTGTACTAACAGACAATTGATTGGAATGATCATGACCACTGGTTTTATAGTGTAATATATTTGGCCCGTAGTGCAAAGATAGACAATTGATTGGTATGATCATTATTAATACATTTGAATGTCTTTAGCCTTTGGGGCAAGGATATTAAGTAAAAATTCTATTAAGCCTTTATGGCAAGGAAAAACTGTTGATTATTGGTTTAACAGTTGTATGTCTTTGGCCCGTAGTGCAAAGATGGACTGTTGATTATTCGTTTTACAGTTGTTTGTCTTTGGCCCATAGTGCAAAGATGGACTGTTAATTTACATGATTATAAATATGAATTATGAATTTAACTATAATCTTTTGTGGTTCAGGTGAAGACATGTGATAAAAGTTCTCTTTGTTGTGAGTACAACAAAGAAGTATTGATGGGTATTACAGGGATGAAATATTAATGATGGACTTTTAATTTGGAGGAGATAGTAGATATTATGTTCTACTTGACTCTTCTAATTATTTGCTGGTTCCGCTGTAGTTGTTGATCTAAAACTTGTTATCTATTATATTTTATTAAATTTTTCCCTGTTGAAGACTAAGGATAAATTGTTCTACATTATCTTAGTCATAATATTCTTTATTGGGCTATTTGTGCTCACCCTTTTGCTTCACAATTTCTTTCAGGTAGTAAGAGTGTAGCTGGGTCTAGCGGGCCGGGGATAACAGGGAAATAGTGTGATGGTCCGAGATGGTGGAAGTTTCCTAATACATTATAAAATAACATATAATTGTATTGAGGACTTAAGATGTGTGTGTCGTATTTTATACGTCACTTAAAAATTGATTTTGGTGAACAATAACAAGGTGATGAGAACCCAACTTTGAAAGCGTCAAAAGTGCACCTCATTAGAATGAACATGATAGTAATCTTCTCATTCTTCTTTGGGGTCTATTGGGTCAACCAAGGGTAATGCTCAAGTCCTATGATATCTATTATAACTGAGATGCATGGCCTCCTATGTATGAAGGATTCCTTGAGAATTTTCTAAAGATTTTAATTTCTAAAACAGTTATCGACTATACCTTTATATAGAGTATCATTGCTTTGGAGTGTGAGTACTGTTATTTCTATTGAAACTCATAGTATATATGTTATCGTATTTTACACGACGGTGGTATAAATGAAGTTTGTATTTGAATTCTGTACCGTGTATCTGACGACTCAAAATGAGTTGTGTGGACCTATTTTTGGGACGTCACATTTGGTATCAGAGCTTAGGGATATGATCTCTGGCGGAGATCCGAGATTAGAACTAGGAGGGGAGAGACGAGGAATATCCTTCATTAGTGTGTCATACCTAAGCTGAATTTTCTTACTTAAGTTGACAAATTGTGATATGTCAATTAACCTTTATTTTGAAGATGTACTCTAGAATGATATATGAAATACACGAGATGAGCAATGAGAAAATCATGATACAGAGGAAATAACCGGGAAGGTACAATTCGAAAAGAAAACAAGGTATTCTCATCTGTTCGACATACCAGGTACGTAAATTTCGAGGGCGAAATTTTATAAGGAGGGGAGATTATAAGACCCCGAATTTTATGAAATGAAAGTATTCGATTTTCTTATAATTATTATTCTATTTAGTAAATGGTTAAATTGATAAAATGTTAATGTTAAGGGTAATATGTGAAAATTTTACAAAGTAAGCAAGTTGTCATAAAATATTCGTTCGGTCGGGGAATATTTTTTTTGTCGAGGAATATCTATACGGCGACACAATCATTGGTGGACCCCACAACGGAATAACTGTCAGATTTAGAAAGCGACAAAAATAACCTTTTTCTAAAAATAACACCAAGACTTTTACCGTTAAACTATCGAAATACCCAGTGATAAAAATACAGTAATACGCATGGTTGCACAGTAGTACACGGTATTGTACAGTATCTTTGGTTATTGATGTTTACGTAAGAAGTCACTCAGTTATACTCAATTATTACAATAGTAATTGTTGCATAGTATACATTATTGATTCAATTATTGTCACAGTATCATCATCACAATATTTTATATTATTAAATCAATAATTGGGACGACAAAGTTATTCATATTATTATTTGTATTATTGACAATGTCTAGAAAGTTCTGTCGAGGAAAGGGGTTTGGTCACCTAATTGCACGCCAATAAGGAAAAGACCTTATCGGAAAGCCCTCTCTTTTATGGGAATGATCTGGTTGTCCATATTGTGAGTTATAATATTAAGGATGAATAATTAATTAAAAATTAAAGATGTGTTATATATATTTATTAGCGATAAATGATGAGATTTAATTTAAAAGTTAGTCAAGACTAATTAAATAGTTTGAACTAACTAAGAAAGCAAAAGTGTGTATTAAACACAAGAAAATAAAATTAAAAATTAAATTTGAGTTCAGGGTTGAATTTGGAGACGCGGATGAGATATTTGAGTCTGGAACGATGAAATTTGTAAAAATAGACTATAAACATAAAATTTGTCGGGGTTGACTTTTTGGTCAAAAAGTCAACAGTTGTCTTTTTCAAAAAAAGTCAAACTTCAAAAATTCAAAGATGAAATTGTTGATAAAATTATTTCCATTATGTTGGGATTATTAGTGTTAGTGGAAATCGACATTTATTTCCATAATAGTTTATTTATGGATGTTAAATTGACCAACTGGGTAATTAATCGGATAAATTAGCAATTAATTGTTATTGGTTCACATGCAAGGAAATATTGGTTCACATGCATGTACTATTAGGGGAAGTTATGCAAGATTGATAATACTTGAAGGACTAAATTAAAAATAGAGGTAAAGATGAAGGTACTAAACTGTAATAAGTTGAGCCCCTAAGCGTGCAATTATCAAAACTATGTTTTCCTATAAATAGAAGCTCATTTCTTCTTTCATTTTCACCAATTCACTAAGACTCACAAGAGCAACTATAGAGAGAGAAACTATAGAGAGAAAGAAGAAGAGTATTTTGCTACTTCACTTATAATCTCAATTGAAAATTCAACACTTGCTGTAATCAATGAAGATACTCAAGTACACGATCAAGCGGTAACTGAATAAATTAGAAATCTCAAAAGTCTGAATTCACATTTAAAATCAGAAGTAGAAAAACATAATTCCTTAATTAAAAATTTGACTAAACAATGTGAAGAAGGTTTAGGATATATTGGAAAAGAAAATTTTGATGTCATGTCAAATCAACAAAAATATAGTTTTAATAAAGAAGGTTTAGGATATACTGGAGAAACGAGTAAATCAAAAGATAAAGGACTATATCACGTTAAAATCAAAGAAAAACAAATTCATGTATCTCTTTTCACCAAATGCTCCTACTGTAACATAAATGGTCATTCCTTTTATATTTGCAATGTTAGAAATTGAAACTATAAAGGAAAAATGATTTGGGTTCCCAAAGGGGCATACACTACACCAACTATCACAAGAAAAGAATTTTATAGACAGTATTATCATACTTCTCATAATCCAGTTACTCATACAATGTTTATCTCTACTAAAACTAATTATCCTATGCCAAGTTTTGTAAAGGAAACTTCAAATGTTCCTTATACAAAATAGAAAACTCACCCAAAGGACCCACCCTTCTTATTAAAGGGTACCAATTTGTAAAGTTAGTACATATATTGTAGGTATGTCTTGCAGCTGATCTGAATAAAAGCAAATGGTATCTTGATAGCGGTTGCTCAAGACATATGATTGGTGACAAATAAAAATATTGAAAAATCTGCAAGCTACATAATTTAGTGAAGTAACTTTTGGAGATAACAATAAAGGTAAAATAATTGGAGTTGGAAGTCTTGGTAATAACCACATAACCATCTCTAACGTTAAGTTAGTCACTAGACACGGGTATAATCTTCTATCTATCAGTCAACTATGTGATACTGGTTTTAAAAAATCATTTAGTACATATAATTGCTCTATTTTTGATCAAACTGGTAAATTAATTTTAGTTTGTCCTAGCTATTAAAATGTGTATATTTGTGACTTGGATGCATATTCTCATTTAAATAACATTAGTCTTATTTCTGCAAATGAGGATCATTGGCTATGGCATCGTAGACTAGGACACATCAACATGAAACTTATAAAAACATTTCTTCTAAAGAACACGTTCGTGGTCTCTCAAAATTAAAATTCTTAAAAGATCACATTTGTGAAGCTTGTGAACTGGGAAAACAAATTCATGCATCACATAAACCTAAACTTATTGTGTCAACTTCTAGACCATTAGAACTGTTACATATGGACCTTATCAGACCAATCCCTAAACATAGCATGGGTGGTGCTGTATACATTCTAGTTTTGGTTGATGATTATTCACGATTTACATGGGTTGATTTTCTAAAATTTTAAAATGAGGCTATTAACTCATTTTCTGCCTTGTGTAAAAAGATTCATAATCAACAAGGAAGTTCTATTGTCTATATTTGATCCGATCACGGAAGAGAATTTGATAATTATGATTTTATTATGTTTTGTGATGAGAACGGTATAAGTCATAACTTCTCTGCTCCTTATACACCACAGTCAAATGGTGTAGTTGAAAGGAAAAATCAATCTTTGCAAGAAATGGCTAATACCATGTTAAATGAATATCGTCTTCCAAAATATTTCTAGGCTGAAGCTGTGGCAACATCATGTTACATTTTAAACAGAGTTTTATTAAGAGCTATTTTGCTCAAAAGTACTCCGTATGAGATTTATTATAAAAGAACTCCAAAAATAAACTATTTTCGTGTTTTTGGGAGCAAATGTTTTATACTAAATACCAAAGGAAATTTATTGAAGTTTGATCCCAAATCTGATGAAAGAATATTTCTTGGATACTCTCTTAATAGTAAAGTATATAGAGTTTTTAACAAAAGAAGTCTAGTTGTGGAATAGTCAATGAATGTGACTTTTGATGGAACTCAGCCTCGTCCAAAATATAAAGAGCTTGTTGACAGTGATGTTGTCATTGAATATATTCTCAAAAATATAGAAGAACCAAAACTAAATAATTCATCTCCACCTATTGATGGAAATTCCCTTGAAAACCCAAACCCTCAGTTAAGCAATTTGCCTAAGGAGTCTCATATTATTAAAAAGTATCCTATAGAAAATGTTATCGGTAATGTTGATAAAGGGGTCATCACTAGATCATAAGCACATAATCTAGCTAGTCACTTGTCTTTCTTATCTCAAATTGAACATAAAAATGTAAAAGATGCCTAACTTGATGAAGACTGGATAACGGCTATGCAAGATTAACTTGAACAATTCACTAGAAACAAAGTATGGGAATTAGTTACACAACCCGAGGGTGTCTTAATTATTGGAACTCGATGGGTCTTTCGTAATAAACTAGATGAAAGTGGAACTGTTGTACGTAATAAGGCAAGATTAGTTGCACAAGGATATAATCAATTGGAAGGTATTGACTATGATGAAACATATGCTCATGTTGCTAGAATTGAATCTATTCGTATGTTATTAGCATTTGCATGTCATAAAAAATTTTAAGCTGTTTCAAATGGATGTCAAATATGCTTTCTTAAATGGTGTGATAGAAGAGGAAGTTTATGTTAAACAACATCCTGGTTTTGAAGATTTTAGTCATCCTGAATATGTCTATAAATTACATAAAGCTTTATATGGTTTAAAACAGGCCCCCAGAGCACGGTATGAACGACTAAGTAAATTTTTACTAAATAATAGTTTTAAACTGGGTACTGTTGATACTACTTTATTTACTAAATATAAGGATGATGATATTCTGGTAATTCAAATATATGTTGATGATATTATTTTTTGTTCTACTGATATTACTATGTGCAATGATTTCTCTAAAAGTATGAGTAAAGAATTTAAAATTAGTATGATGGGAGAATTAAACTTCTTCCTCGGATTGTAGATCAAACAAGGAGAAAAAGGTATTCATATATCTCAATCTAAATATTGTAAAGAAATGATCAAAAAAATGGCTTAGAATCTGCAAAACCTCTTAATGCTCCTATGTTAACTCCTGATAAATTAACAGCTGATGAAAATGAAAAAAACTGTTGACTCAAAGAAATAAAGAGGAATTGTGACACCCCCAAATCCAGGGACTTCATTCCCACAAGATTTGGTGCTCACTTGATAAAAACATTCATGTCTAACTACCCAAACATAATAAAATTGAATAATAAACCTTCCCATTAAAGGATTACATCAATAAGTTCAATAAAATCTTTCAGGTTATCTAACCTTTAAATACAAACATCATATGCCGAAAATTAAATAACTACGCTACAATATTTAAAGTAAAGTCCAACAATATTAAAGCTAATAGGTTTACAAGCCTTCAATACTTATTTATCTTCC
Organism: Panax notoginseng; assembly: GCA_016801055.1. Classification (NCBI taxonomy): domain Eukaryota; kingdom Viridiplantae; phylum Streptophyta; class Magnoliopsida; order Apiales; family Araliaceae; genus Panax; species Panax notoginseng. The sequence continues at coordinate 106,912,766 of CM029015.1, forward strand.
CTTTCCCTTTATTGGTTGTAGGTTCTTCGACCTTCTCAACTTTAGCTGTAATAGTTATACAAGCAAGAGTGAGCAAACAATGCTCACGTGAAATGACAATGAATAAAACATCATAACAAATGCCAAATAATAGGCTCAATAGAACTGAACAATATGCTCTATCAATGATAATCAAAATCTAAAATATATATCTGAGGGTCATAAGTCCACGAAATATGTCCATAGTTATAATTAATCTTTCAACTCAAACTTTAACAGTTGCAAGACTATAGGGACTCCTCGTACTTAGGGGGATCAGCCCTTCGTACAATGTATTGTTCACAAACATTTCAACGTTATGCGTAAATTATCCCCTATAATAGGGTTGTTCATCTCAGCATTTAGAATACGAGTCCGCACCAAAGTAAGTTTGGTTTGGATAAGTTTCAATATAATTTAGGTTTAACGAACATCACCTAAGGATTAGTTGAATAAAAGGTAATAACATTATGCTATGGAATAAATCATAACTGAATCAACATTGTATACTAAGGTCATGCTTTAGGAATAATCTAAAAGCATACGCATTGAATGACATAACATACCTTGTTTGAACAATATTAAGCTAAGGTTATTTAGAATTGAGTATTGAGCACGCATAACAAATAGTAAATTAAACGATAAAACTTGTTCAACATTAGTATATTAGAATGTAGAAACTTGCATGCTAAAATAACAAGTTAAAGATTAGAGAAACTTGCTCAATATCAAGAGATAAGGTTTAAGAGCTTGCACAATATAATTAGAGTTAAGAAACTTGCTCAACGAAAGTTTAGAATTAGAAAACTTGCCTTACGTTTAAGCTAAATCGTAATAATTTGATTCACAATATCATATACACATATCATCATGACACAATTAGTCTTTACAAATACTCTATATATAAATATGTATCTATTTCATGTATGGTTTGATTTTTAGAAACATAGTCAAGTTACATTAGTAATAAAACTCGTAAATCATTAATAATATACTCATTCTTAGTATAGTAAGACAAAAATCACATCCTAACAGTCATACTATTTCACTTAACAAGTTTTTCAGACTTTGTGTAACTAAAACACACTGTCTGACCATTTTACTAACTCGCGCTGCGGCGCCATAGTTTACACTATGGGATGGCGTTGCGTCATGAGACACATGACAATACTTGGTGCTGCGGCGTGGTGTTGGCGCTGTGGCGCGAGATTTGTACTGTGAGGCCTCGCTGTGGTGCCGAATTACAGTCCCCGGCGACCAACTTCGGCAACAACATAAACAAAGCCAATTTTGGCCTACAAGCTACTTTCTAACAACAAAATTAACACGTAATACATATATAGACTTCACACAACATAATTTAAGGTCTCTTAACATGATTTTACCCATATAACAATATAAACAACGTATTTAACACCTCTAATTTCACTATTTTTGCTAAAACTTCACTTTTTAACATTTTTTAGTGAAAATCATCACTGTGACAAAACAATTAATTCAAAATACTTTGTTTTAGTTTCTCCCTCTACTTTCAAAATTAATAGTCAATTTATATGTCATACAAAGAATTAAACCTCAATTTTACTTTAAACTAAGCCATACTCATATATATTCATACCAATTCACTGCAATATGATTTCCTTCATAAATAAATACATAACATGAATCAATTTACTATAACTCATCTAAAAACTTATGAAAATAATTTTATAACAACCAATTATTATATAAAAACTATATATAACAAATAATTCAACCCTCACAAAGTTTTATAGAGGATTTTTGAATATAATAAAACTACAACTTTTGAAAAATAAAAGAGTAAGATGATACCTTTGTTTCCTAGAAGATGATAGCTACCCTTTTGATTATCAAGCTTCCTTTCCACACTTTCTCTCTAAAAATCTCTCTATAATTCTCCCAATTCTATCTCAACTTTTCTTCTTTTTCTTCTTTTGTGTTTTTCCTCCCTATTCTAATCATACGTACTAAAAATATAACGTATAGGATATAATAGTATTAATTATATAATATAAATATATCTATAACTGACATCAGTTATTTTATTTTTTGAAAATCAAAAGCCATAAGGCTTGTTTGGCTAACTACCTCAAAATTAACCAATTAAATCCTTACGCCTTGTTTGGTAAAACATATTTAAATTAAAGACTTAACATTCATTAAGCTTTGTTTGGCAAAACTGAATTAACCTCCCTTAACTTATTTTAGAATCAAATTGTCTTAAAAAAGCTGGGAGTTGGGTCTCTAGTGAACTTGTGAGGTGAGGAAGAGGTTGTTGTTTCAAGACCAGATCATAAAATAGAACTGAACTCAAAAGAAGGTACAACTAAGCTTGAGTTGGGAGCTGGGAGCGTGTTGTCCACGATATGTAGTTGTGAATAGTTGGAAGTTTGTCTATAAAACTTTGTAAAAGCTTCTTCGCCTGTTGAAGGAGTATTTATTACTAGTAGTAAAAGGACCTCAAGTTCCAAATAGGAACTTGAGACTGGACGTAGCAACATATCAGGGGTGTATGTTGTGAACCAGATAAATCTTTGTGCATTGTGTGATTGAATTTTTTTTACTGTCTAGCATACTAAGTGCTAACACTTAAAATGTAAAAGCCCCAAATCCGGGTCCTAATCACCACGGATCTGGTATACCATTTCTATAACTATTGCGAAAGATATAAACATAAATTGTTTATATAATAATCTTTACACATTAATCTCCAAGGTTGAGTAACCTTAACTTATACATAATTCATAACCTAATCGACATACAATGTCATTATCATACAATTCTATTAAAATTTTAATCTGTACAATTAACAAATATTGGAACTGTCTTTGACTTTTCCTGTATCCGACATATTCGTCTTAATCTATAATGTTTATCATGATATAGCAAGGGTGAGCAACAAGTTTGCCCAACAAGTTTAAATTTATTTGAGGATATATCATGAATGAAAGAATATGAATAAAAGGCTAGTTACGTTCAACAATATAATTGTTAACTAGCAGGAATCAAATTTCATAACTGAACGATCAGGACGACATTAATAAATTTCAATAATAAACATGAACACAATATCTGGGTCGGATGGTAATGAAGGTGATCAACCTTTCATACCTGATGAATACGTGCAATATGCACAGAGTGCGAATCAATAATTCATAGACATGGTAATCAACAATGATTAACCATAAGCATATTCAAATGAAACAACTCGAGGTCGAGTTTAAGAAAACTAGCATAATAATTAGAAGTTCAAGGTTAGGAACTTGCATGTATCACCGATTACTGCTACACAGTTTATATATCTTTATCCGAAGACCTAATATTAATAATATAGATCTCCAATATTAGAATAATATCATCACAGTATAATACTGTTATAAATATATTTATAAAATAATCCTAAACATATAACACATAACCATATTAGTCCACAAACTACTTAAGACTCGGTATCAAGTCAAACTATTTCAGTTTGAGTTGAACCCGACACAATTCTAACATCCAGACGGTCTAGTCGGATAATTCTCGAGCCTAATATCACTAAGACTCTTTCTAAGCTGGTTCACAAATATCTTAGATAATTTATAATAAGTCAAAATAATTTTTCATAGGCTCGTAATAATTTTTAAATAATTATTACCATTTATCATCATTTTTCAATCACTTATATCATATATATAAAATATAAATACCACCTTATTCTCTTATCATTAATATTTATTTATTATTAAATATTAATAAAAATCAGCACATAATATTATAATATATTTATAATATTACAAAGTATTTTTAATACCATAAAACCACATTTATATGATTTTTAAACATTTAAATTCATTACCCAGTAATTGACATTAATTGTGAGAACCCATAATTTCACATAATTCAAAATTTTTGAATAATTTTTTTTAAATGAAAGTATTTGAATCATATAAGTGTATATGATAATTAAGCTAGATAGTTAAATTTTTTTTAACTAACAAGTATACTTAATCATTTTCAAGGAAGAGTAATGAAAGTTATGTAAGAAATTAACATAGCTTGAATGTTAGCCTTGATTACTAAATTAAAAGGATTTACAATCCTTAAGTAATTGATTATTGATATGAGTATGTATGTGTTTATAACTTATGAAGTCAATTTGTGATAATAAGTTAATAAACTAGGATAAATATGTTAGGACATATGTGAATTAAGTACGTGATCGCGTAAATATGTATTATATAATGTGTGTACATTTATTTTGTAAAGAGATGAAGAATAAAGTTATGTAACCTAATACATATGTTAGGTATGATAATTAAATAACCTAATAGGTTATGATTTAAGAGAATGATAGTATATAAAAGCATATACTAATCCTTAGAGATTTATTTTTTACGTCTCTATTAATTAATTTTATAACCTAGGAATAGCAAGTCTAATTGGGTTATGAAAATTAAAGATATGTGAGTAAGGAATTAAATTACTAATGTGTGTAAAGAGACCCTAACTAAATGATTAGGGTATGATCAAGATTAAAATATGGGACTAATATGATATTAAGGCCCAAAGAATTTATTTGTGGCCCAAATGTTTATTTGAGCAAGAGGCTTGTGGCTATTTGATTTAATAGCAATTAAATTGTTGAGCTAGCCCAATATTTGATTTAAAGGGCAAGTATTCTAGTGGCCCAATCAATTGGAGATGGTGGCCCAAGTGTATTTTAATTAGTGGCTAAAAGAATTAGCCCAAGAGAATTAATTAGCAAGGCCCAAGCTTGGCCCAATATAAATCCACATATGGAGGGTTAGTTTAGTCATTGATTAAAGCATAAATAAAATAAATGTTATGTAAGATAGCATGGACATGTGGCCGGTCAATGCAAGAAAAGGAATGGGAGATGCATATAATGATTAGTTTTCTTTAGTTGGTGATTATCTTTGTGTGGTTTCACCTTATGGATGGAGCCACCAATTTTATTTATTCTTGCAAGTAACCACTAACTTGTTGAGAAAGAGAAGTCAAGGATGTGGTGTAATGATTTCATTTTACTAACTCACACCAACTATTCACATGTGTCAAGTTTCTATTAAACCAACATCTTTTACCAAGCTTACAAGCAACCTCAAGCTTGCAAGAAACACCTTAATGATTAAAGAGAGAATGTGGGGGAATTTATATAGATATACATAATATATCTATACTTAATTTATTAACAAAAATCTATTTTGTTCTTTTCTTTCATTTTATTTCCTAGAAAGCTAACAAAACAAAGTAAGAGAGAGAGAGAGCCAAGAGGGTTTCGGCCATAATAGGGAAAGAGATAGGGAGAGTTTTGATAGTTTCTAAGTTCCATAATCTAAGTATTAGGAAGAAGAAGAAGAGGAATCAAGAGAAGGTATAAGAAATCCCTACTTTTATAGTTTAATTTCTCCTTGTGATGATTTGAGTTTTGATTTTTGTAAAACTATGATCTTGAGGCTTAAAACCTTAGATCTTGGTGTTTAAAAGTGTTTTATGTTTAGATCCAACTCTTTTGTAGATCAAAAGTGGAAGCTAAACTAAGAAATATGAGTTAGGTTTTTCAAAAGATAGAAAATCAAAATTTTCTTAGCTTTTGTTGTGTTTGATCGTATGATTGTTGATTATTTGGTGAATTAAACCATGGATCATGTTAGATCCATGAGTATATGAGTTATTTTAAGTATTATGTTGAACTATGTTGATTTTATGTGAAAATATAGAAGTTTTCTTAAAAGTCACCAAATGTTGAAAAATAGATTTTTGAGAAAACCAAGTATGATATGGAAATGATCATATCTCTCATTCTACTTTGAATTTTTGAGGGTGGTCAATTTCTGGAGTTAGATATATGAGTCTTCTAATATATCTAAGTGGAATCACTGAAAAAGGATTTGTCAATTTTCGTGTGGAATGATTTTGGTAAAGGATGAAAAATAAGAAAATGTTTAAAAAGCTGCTGCCCAAATTATTGGAAGGGCTGTTTTGGCCACTTATTTAATGAAATAAAATCCGGCCTTTTGGGGGATGAAAATATATGGGATAAAGTAGGTTGTGTCCAAAAATGAGCTCATTCCGACTTAAAATGAACAAGTTATGACTATTTCAATTTTTATGTTTTCCCGAAGAAAATCGCTATAACCGGAGTTGTATAACTCTGATGGCCTTGAAATTTAAATTGTAAGCTCACGTTAACATGTGTAAGATCCCGCCAAGAGTTGGGAATTTTTGGATTTAAGTACGAGGTAGCTAATTTCTTAAGGAATTAACTAGAAATTGATTTTTGAAAAATACTTGAGGGAGTTGAAAAATTCCAGAAAAATACTTTTTGTGTATGGAATATATGTATATATGATTGGCCAAAAGATTAGAAAAAAATAAGCTGATTTCATATTTTCGTGAATAGTGTATTTCAGCTTCCCGAAATGAACATTTCAGGTTGCTAAAAAGGGAAACTGAAATGTCAGGAAGTGAAGTCAGTTTTGTTTTAGCTTGCTGAAATAGAAACTGAAATGAAATATTAAGTCTACTGAGTTCATAAATAGTTTGTCAAGTTATATTACGAACTTATAAATGAACGAGTAAGTGTTAAGTCTAAGATATTATAGTGTACTCACTAATGATAGGTTATGTGATTTCATGTTAAATTGCTATGAGTAAGATATGTGATGCTAATTAAGAGATCGATTTTATCAATGATAGGTCTTACAAAAGAAGTTAACTTAAATTGCGTAGCAGTAATCAACGAATCAGGCAAGTTCCTAACTCAACTTGAGTTACTATTTTTCAAGCATGGTAGTGAATAAGTATTGATAGTTATTCACATCTATAATGATTATTGTAATTCGCACGTAGTGCAATTGATTCTTGTTCTATTATTTGAATTGTTTATAAATCATGTCTCAGCTAATTGTTTTGGCGAGACTAATATTTGTTAAAGCATGAAATGTTCTATTTATTATGAACTGAATTGTTATTGGAAGATCTATGCCATTGGTTTCGGCTAGATTAGTATGATTATTAATTATTGAAATCATAGTATTTCTTTGAAAGTAATCCAAACCATATTGATGTGGTACGAACTCGTGATGTAAGATTGAGATGAACAAATTTTAATGTTGTAAATCGACCTATACGCTATTATTGAGTATTATGCATAATATAGGGTACAAAGGAGTTGGCCACTCCAGGTACTTGCAGAAGAGTATAGTTTAGTTTTTATAACTAATTTATATTCTTATGGAATAATTTTGTTTTAATAACTAAATGATTCCTCTATTAGTGATCCTTTTGTGATCACTCAGCATGAAATCTGGGTATATCCCACTTTATTGAATATTGTTGTAGTATTGTTAATTCTTATTATTCAATTGAATATTATTGAATATTTGAAAGAATTTTACTCTTTCATCTTTGATATGTTATTCAGTATGAAATGGGAGAAAGTTTTATTATTGAGATTGAATTATTATTCAGTTACTTCGAAATCTTTTGATTATTGTTGAAGTTCTAAAGAAGCTAGACTCTTCTATTCATAATATATATCATTTGTTGTATATTTTAACTTACTGGGCAAACTCGTTGCTCACTCTTGCTTAAATAAAATATTTCAGTTAATGCCGATGTAGCAGAAGGTTCTAATAGGGACAAAGGCAAAGGCAAGGCTCAAGAGTAGTTAATGTCAACTTTTTATAGTTATGTTTTATTATGTAATTAAGTATGTAAACCGTTTGATTATATAAGGGTAAGTAAGTTATGCTAAGGTTAGTTAACCTGGGATATTGTTATAAGTTGTATTAAGGAATATTATGAATGATGTTTTTCATTAATGAATGAGTAGTAAGATGTGTTATATATGATGGATCGTGAGTACCAAACCCGAGGTTAGTGAACCCAGATTTGTAGGCGTCACAAGTTGGTATCAAAGCTGTAGGTTATAAACCTTAGGTGGGGGAAAAAGCCTTAGGAATATAACCATAAACAGGATAGAGAAAACTAGTTTAGAGTTCTAAGTGATGGATTAGGAAAATTCATCAATAGTAATATATGGGGACACTCAGTGTTTATGGATTATGTTTGATAGTGATGTACTAATGAAGTTATTTAAAACTGGTAACAGGATGTCAGGAGATGATAAGATTGTTACGAAAGTGTTAGTAGCTGCACCAATGCCATTAGTCGAGGTGCCAGCTCAGAGTGAGTCAGTTGAGGAAGTTTTAAGAGACGAACCTGCGATAAATCTAGCAAGCGATCATGACGAGTACCCCGAGATGGAGCTGGATGAAGAGGAAGAAGTATATTCCAAAGAAACTAAGGTGGACCAAGAAATAAAGATCAAAGATGGGGAAGAAGGAAAAGTAGAAATCGAAGAAGGTCAAGCATCTACGGAAGTTCAAGATTTAAGGACTAAAGTACTTCTCCTGGAGGAATTATGGAAGACAGAAAGAGCATTACGCGAGATGACAGAAGAACGAAATAATCTGAAGGCACAAGTCGATAGAATGAGGGTTAAGTGTAATGTATCATCTAAAGATGTAAGTAAGAAAAAGAAGGGTAATAAAAGGAAAAAGAATAACGACAGTGACAACAACTTAGAGAATTCACATTCAAAGAAGAAGCAAGCATGTGGCAAGTGTGGAAAGAACCATTCGGGGGAATGTATGTGGGGTAAGAATGTGTGTTACAATTGTGGTAAAGAAGGACATCTATCACCAAATTGTCCTAAACCAAAGAAAGGAGGATGTTTTGCATGTGGTGGAATGGGTCACAGGGTTAAGACTTGTCCTAAAAAGAAGACAGATGGAGGAAGTGGACGGAAGAAAGATTAAGTGTTAGGAGTATAATCTTTTGGAGTATAATATTCGCTTTGGTATGAATATCAAGATAATTTTTTTTATGTCTCAACTTTTTGTGTAAAGTCGTAGTAATGAATTCCGGCCTTTGTCACACAGGGATAGTAATTGTTTGTAGTAGTTTGCACTATGTACTGAAAAGTACTATGTACTATTTGCCTGAATATAAATACAATGATATGATTATATGTTTGAATAAGTAATTAAATTATGAGAATTAAATTATTAAGATGATTATCTGAAAATTTTGATAATTCAATAAGCTGGATTAAATAATCTAGGAAGCTGAAATTGGTTTAAGTTTAAAATTTTGACTACTATTAAAAAGATGTTGCATAAAGACAAAGTATTAATGTAAGTCTTTAATTCATCAGATAATGCCGCCAAGACGACAAAATCGTAACCAAAGGGAGGAGGCGGTCTGTGAATAATGAAGGAGATCAAGCTGATCCAATGCAGAACTTCGCAGACATGCTAGCTCAGGCTATGCAAACTAGAGCCCCAACAGCAAGAAATCGACCAGCTAATCAATTAGCTAACTTTAAAGACTTTAAGGCCGTAGGACCGTCGGAATTCAAGGGAACTATTGACCCTATAGAAGCCCAAACATGGGTAAATGAGATGGAGAAAGCTTTTGTTATTTCTAGAGTAGCGGAGGAGCAAAAGACAGATTTTGCTACCTATTTGATGAAGGGTGAGGCGAATTACTGGTGGGAGACAAACAAAGCTAGAGCTGGTACAGCAGTAGTAACTTGGACAAGGTTTAAGGAGTTATTTTTCGAAAATTATTTCTCAGAAAGTATGCACGCAAAAATGGAAGTAAACTTTTTGGAGTTGAAGCAAGAGAATATGTCGGTTGCAAAATACGCCGCCAAATTCAACGAACTAGCGAGATTTGCTCCGCATCAGGTGGACACTGAAGTAAGAAAGGCGCGAAGGTTTGAAAATGGACTGAAGCCAGGGATATATAGCAAGGTAGCTGTGTTGCAGATTAAGACATTTTCGTCCCTGTTGGAAAAAGCAATCATCGCCGAAGGAGGAAGTGAAGCTGTGTCAAGGTATCATAAAGAGAAGAAGAAAAAGGCAAATGAAGGAGGTAGCAGTGGAGGAAGTAACTCTAATAAGCGTAAGTGGAAGGACAATACTGAATCTGGAGACAAGTCAGGAGATAATAGGAAGAAAGGTGAGGCATGTGCAAATTGCGGTAAAAAGCATCAGGGAGTATGTTTGAAGGGAAAAGGAGTGTGTTTTAACTGTGGACAAGAAGGACACATCTCTCCAAATTGTCCAAGTCCAAATAAGATACCAGGTTGTTTTTCATGTGGATCGCTAGAACACCAAATTCGTAACTGTCCAAAGAAGAATGTAGAAATAGGAAGCAACAATAGAGGAAACAGCAGTGGAACACTGGCGATAAAAGGACCTGCTCAGCCGGGAAGACTGACAACGCGCATGTTCAACATGACATTGCAAGATGCAGTAGCTGCTTGGGAGGTGGTGTCAGGTAATGATTTAGTTGAATGAATGAATTACGCGAGAAATATTGGGTAGATATAGCTGCGAATGGTTTTCTTTTATAGATCCCAAGTCACAAATTAGTATATGAAACACAAATTAATATTGTGTTGATATACATGAATTGATGATACAACTTTAAAAGATATTATAGAGTAAGAAAGCGGTGATTCCGAGGACGGAATCCTTATAAGGAGGGGAGAATGTGAGAACCCAGAATTTCACATAATTCAAAATTTTTGAATAATTTATTTTTTATGAAAGTATTTGAATCGTATAAGTGTATATGATAATTAAGCTAGATAGTTAAATTTTTTTTAACTAAGAAGTATACTTAATCATTTTCAAGGAAGAGTAATGAAAGTTATGTAAGAAATTAACATAGCTTGAATGTTAGCCTTGATTACTAAATTAAAAGGATTTACAATCCTTAAGTAATTGATTATTGATATGAGTATGTATGTGTTTATAACTTATGAAGTCAATTTGTGATAATAAGTTAATAAACTAGGATAAATATGTTAGGACATATGTGAATTAAGTACGTGATCGCGTAAATATGTATTATATAATGTGTGTACATTTATTTTGTAAAGAGATGAAGAATAAAGTTATGTAACCTAATACATATGTTAGGTATGATAATTAAATAACCTAATGTGTTATGATTTAAGAGAATGATAGTATATAAAAGCATATACTAATCCTTAGAGATTTATTTTATACGTCTCTATTAATTAATTTTATAACCTAGGAATAGCAAGTCTAATTGGGTTATGAAAATTAAAGATATGTGAGTAAGGAATTAAATTACTAATGTGTGTAAGGAGACCCTAACTAAATGATTAGGGTATGATCAAGATTAAAATATGGGACTAATATGATATTAAGGCCCAAAGAATTTATTTGTGGCCCAAGTGTTTATTTGAGCAAGAGGCTTGTGGCTATTTGATTTAATAGCAATTAAATTGTTGAGCTAACCCAATATTTGATTTAAAGGGCAAGTATTCTAGTGGCCCAATCAATTGGAGATGGTGGCCCAAGTGTATTTTAATTAGTGGCTAAAAGAATTAGCCCAAGAGAATTAATTAGCAAGGCCCAAGCTTGGCCCAATCTAAATCCACATATGGAGGTTTGTTTAGTCATTGATTAAAGCATAAATAAAATAAATGTTATGTAAGATAGCAAGACCATGTGGCCGGTCAATGCAAAGAAAGGAATGGGAGATGCATGTAATGATTAGTTTGCTTTAGTTGGTGATTATCTTTGTGTGGTGTCACCTTGTGGATGGAGCCACCAATTTTATTTATTTTTGCAAGTAACCACTAACTTGTTGAGAAAGAGAAGTCAAGGATGTGGTGTAATGATTTCATTTTACTAACTCACACCAACTCTTCACATGTGTCAAGTTTCTATTAAACCAACATCTTTTACCAAGCTTACAGACAACCTCAAGCTTGCAAGAAACACCTTAATGATTAAAGAGAAAATGTGGGGGAATTTATATAGATAAACATAATATATCTATACTTAATTTATTAACAAAAATCTATTTTGTTCTTTTCTTTCATTTTATTTCCTAGAAAGCTAACAAAACAAAGTAAGAGAGAGAGAGAGCCAAGAGGGTTTCGGCCATAATAGGGAAAGAGATAGGGAAAGTTTTGATAGTTTCCAAGTTCCATAATCTATGTATTAGGAAGAAGAAGAAGAGGAATCAAGAAAAGGTATAAGAAATCCCTACTTTTATAGTTTAATTTCTCCTTGTGATGATTTGAGTTTTGATTTTTGTAAAACTATGATCTTGAGGCTTAAAACCTTAGATCTTGGTGTTTAAAAGTGTTTTATGTTTAGATCCAACTCTTTTGTAGATCAAAAGTGGAAGCTAAACTAAGAAATATGAGTTAGGTTTTTCAAAAGATAGAAAATCAAATTTTTCTTAGCTTTTGTTGTGTTTGATCTTATGATTGTTGATTATTTGGTGAATTAAACCATGGATCATGTTAGATCCATGAGTATATGAGTTATTTTAAGTATTATGTTGAACTATGTTGATTTTATGTGCAAATATAGAAGTTTTCTTAAAAGTCACCAAATGTTGAAAAATAGATTTTTGAGAAAACCAAGTATGATATGGAAATGATCATATCTCTCATTCTACTTTGAATTTTTGAGGGTGGTCAATTTCTGGAGTTAGATATATGAGTCTTCTAATATATCCAAGTGGAATCACTGAAAAAGGATTTGTAGATTTTCGTGTGGAATGATTTTGGTAAAGGATGCAAAAATAAGAAAATGTTTAAAAAGCTGCTGCCCAAAATATTGGAAGGGCTGTTTTGGCCACTTATTTAATGAAATAAAATCCGGCCTTTTGGGGGATGAAAATATATGGGATAAAGTAGGTTGTGTCCAAAAATGAGCTCATTCCGACTTAAAATGAGCAAGTTATGACTATTTCAATTTTTACGTTTTCCCGACGAAAATCGCTATAACCGGAGTTGTATAACTCCGATGGCCTTGAAATTTAAACTGTAAGCTCAGGTTAACATGTGTAAGATCCCGCCAAGAGTTGGGAATTTTTGGAGTTAAGTACGAGGTAGCTAATTTCTTAAGGAATTAACTAGAAATTGATTTTTGAAAAATACTTGAGGGAGTTGAAAAATTCCAGAAAAATACTTTTTGTGTATGGAATATATGTATATATGATTGGCCAAAAGATTAGAAAAAAATAAGATGATTTCATATTTTCGTGAATAGTGTATTTCAGCTTCCCGAAATGAACATTTCAGGTTGCTGAAAAGGGAAACTGAAATGTCAGGAAGTGAAGTCAGTTTTGTTTTAGCTTGCTGAAATAGAAACTGAAATGATATATTAAGTCTACTAAGTTCATAAATAGTTTGTCAAGTTATATTACGAACTTATAAATGAACGAGTAAGTGTCAAGTCTAAGATATTATAGTGTACTCACTAATGATAGGTTATGTGATTTCATGTTAAATTGCTACGAGTAAGATATGTGATGCTAATTAAGAGATCAATTTTATCAATGATGGGTCTTACAAAAGAAGTTAACTTAAATTGCGTAGCAGTAATCAATGAATCAGGCAAGTTCCTAACTCAACTTGAGTTACTATTTTTCAAGCATGGTAGTGAATAATTATTGATAGTTATTCACATCTATAATGATTATTGTAATTCGCACGTAGTGCAATTGATTCTTGTTTTATTATTTGAATTGTTTATAAATCATGTCTCAGCTAATTGTTTTGGCGAGACTAATATTTGTTATAGCATGAAATGTTCTATTTATTATGAACTGAATTGTTATTGGAAGATCTATGCCATTGGTTTCGGCTAGATTAGTATGGTTATTAATTATTGAAATCATAGTATTTCTTTGAAAGTAATCCAAACCATATTGATGTGGTACGGACTCGTGATGTAAGACTGAGATGAACAAATTTTAATGTCGTAAATCGACATATACGCTATTATTAATTATTATGCATAATATAGGGTACAAAGGAGTTGGCCACTCCAGGTACTTGCAGAAGAGTATAGTTTAGTTTTTATAACTAATTTATATTCTTGTGGAATAATTTTGTTTTAATAACTAAATGATTCCTCTGGTAGTTCGTGATCCTTTTGTGATCACTCAGCATGAAATCTGGGTATATCCCACTTTATTGAATATTGTTGCAGTATTGTTAATTCTTATTATTCAATTGAATATTATTGAATCTTTGAAAGAATTTTACTCTTTCATATTTGATATGTTATTCAGTATGAAATGGGAGAAAGTTTTATTATTGAGATTGAATTATTATTCAAATACTTCGAAATCTTTTGATTATTGTTGAAGTTCTAAAGAAGCTAGACTCTTCTATTCATAATATATATATATCATTTGTTGTATATTTTAACTTACTGGGCAAACTCGTTGCTCACTCTTGCTTAAATAAAATATTTTAGTTAATGCCGATGTAGCAGAAGGTTCTAATAGGGACAAAGGCAAAGGCAAGGCTCAAGAGTAGTTAATGTCAACTTTTAATAGTTATGTTTTATTATGTAATTAAGTATGTAAACCTTTTGATTATATAAGGGTAAGTAAGTTATGCTAAGTTTAGTTAACCTGGGATATTGTTATAAGTTGTATTAAGGAATATTATGAATGATGTTTTTCATTAATGGATGAGTAGTTAGATGTGTTATATATGATGGATCGTGAGCACCAAACCCGAGGTAAGGGAACCCGGATTTGGGGGCGTCACGTTAATATTAAAATATTAATAAAATTCATGCCCAAATATCAAAAGTTATATTTTATAACTTCAAATATTTTTCTAACACTTAACTCATTTTTATATGATTTTTAAAATATTAATTCTATTTTTTATAATTTATTTAACATATTCATTAAATAAATCAATTACCATTATTATTAATTTATTAATGAAATTCATCACAAAATATCAAAAGTTATTAAAAATAACTTAAAATATTTTCTAAAACCATAATATAATTTTCTCATAATATTTCAAGTATTACAATTATTTTTAAGTAATTTATTTAATATTATAATTAAATAAATTAAATACTATTAATATTCCAAAAATATTAAATATTTATGAAATATAGTCAAAATTATTAAAAACCCATTTAAGGCTTTAAAATAATTTTTAGGAATTTATTATGTATTTTTAATAATTTAAAACTATTTTTTCTATTTCTTTAATAAAAATAATAATTTTCAAAAATTAATTATCACTAAAGAGCCCTATAGCGACAGAACCGTCGTTATAGGTGTTCTTGAGCATTCTTAAGCCTTCAAAGTTTGTTTGCAGGGTACTACTGCCTTTGACCGGTTCAAATTTCATGTTCTTGATGTTATCTAGGTAGTCTAGTGCATCAATGCTATAGTACTTATGTAATACTACAACTAAATACTAAGTTCATGGCCATACAAAATCAGATCAGTGAGATATAATTCATAAATCCTTGTCAGAAGTTGATCTTCATTTTTGGGTTTTCCAGAATGAAGAACAGTTCGAGTGTGCTACTTTAGATCTTTATAACGTGCACTCCAGGCTTACTTAATGTATTCGAATGGTCAAATCTTGTAGAATACATGTCAAGGTACATTTCTATTACATTACATCAACCTAACAACATCACAAGTGAGAGATCAAGGCCGGTCAAACCTTGTCAGAATGACTGTTCTTGAGTTTTCTGGGTTTTCCAGAAAACTCATTTGACTGATGTTCAACGCTTGTTTGACCCGCAATATCTTTGATCCAGTTGTAGATCTAAGTGTTCTAATGATTTTAATATGTAGCCTACATGTCAGACAACAACCTTAATACAACAACATGGTCCAAAACATAAACACCAGATAGATTAAGGCCCTGCAAAACTTTGTCAGACCCTTTCTAGAAATCTGGGTTACCCAGAAACTAGTTGGTCATGGTCGGTCAACCATGTTTGGCTGCTTATATCTGGAGATCTAGACATGGTATGGAGGTGATTCCACTTCCAGTCTACTCTCCTCATGGCAAAGAACAATTCTATAACATCTAACACACCTACTACTTAACATAGACAGATCTAGAGGCCCTGACATATGACTGTCAGGCCTTAAAATAAAGGTTCTTGGTCAGTTTGAAAACTTAATTTTCTGGCTTCTAGATGTTATGAATCCTTGATGTAACATCTTGGATCACTCAATAACATCCCTTAACACAACTTTAACAAACTAAACACAACATCTAACATCAAACACATAGATTTACAAGAGTTAGGGTTTTATACCTTTATGCTTTGATTTTGATTTCTGATCTTGATGTTCTGTCCTTGGTAAGCTACAAGATGTTCATGGCTTAACCTCTCTCTCTCTCTCTCTCACTCTAAATTTAGAAAAGCTAGAGAGAGAATGGGTTGAGCATGAATGAGAGATAAAGTACGACTTTTACTTACTTAAAATCTTGGATTTTTAGATTCATGTATCTATATGTGTAAGGTGGCACTTGTTGGCTGATCTTGGAAAGATTTAAGACACATGGGATAAACTTGAGTAATGACTCACGAGATTTGTAAAATCTTTTACTTAACTTTTAAGTAAAAGGGCATTTCGGTCATTTTGCACCACTAAGGGTATTTTTGTCTTTTTCCCTATAATTTGAAGGGCAATTTGGATATTTCCCTTTTATTCCATAACTTATAACACTTAGCCATTTATACTTAGCTTTTAAGCTCTCGAATTAGGGTTTTGAATATCCGAATTAGGGTTTCGGATTCCCGAAACTAAAATTTGGGTTTCCAGACTTATCGCTAGGGTTTCTAAACAGTCGTTAGACTTTTTTAACATAATCACCATATTCTTAACATAACTTTAGGGTTTTCTAAAGTTATACTTATCCTGATCAATCATTGATCCTTAATCCACAAACTATACACATAAACAATCATTGTTCACATATAAGATCTCATATACCGACTCGTATACACTTAGACACTTAACCCTGATAATTCTTCACAAGAATTTTAAATCCACCAAAATCCTTCACAGAATTTTGAAATCCTTAAAATTTCTTCACAGAAACGTCAAATTCATACACTTATTTTTAGTCTAGGTCTATCATATAACCTTTAATCCATCATTTTAGGATTTTATAAATTGTCTAAATTCTCGGGTTGTCACATTCACCCCTTCTTCTAAGAATTTCGTCCCCGAAATTTAACTTACAGCTTACACCATTCAGACACATCATCACATGCTACCCAATACACCTCTCATGTGACACCTCCAAATCCAGGTACTTCAATTCCCACAGGATTTGGTGTTCACTGTCCAAACATCATGAATCTATCTACCCATAATAAATGCAACCCACGCAATAGATAGAAATAAATCCTCCCCTTAAGGGGCTACAACATCTGAATAATAAATACAATCCCAGGTCAAACTAACCTTAAACATTTGTGCGGAAACATAAACAAATAAATAAGTCTTAAACAACCTCAAGTTTGTAACAAAATATATCAACTAAACAACAAATTTTCATCACTTGTTAACTTTGCCCTTGCCTTTGCTAGTAGGAGGCTCGTCGACCCTTTCGTTCTTAACTGCAATGATATTATTACGCAAGAGTGAGCACAATTGCCCACAAGTATAATGATATAACAATAAAATAATAACATGTAAATAAATCAAAGACTTGTGAAATAAGAAAACTCGGTTTTTGAATCAAGAATGAACAACAAGAATCAAAAGAACTTCAGAAGGACATAAGATCTTGAACTATGTCCTAGGTTGTCAAGTGTTTATACTCGAAACCTTTAACATTCATAAGACTATGGAATTTTCTTCTCGTACTTAGGGGGATCAGCCCTTAGTACCATACTGTGCATAATATCTTAACGCTAAAGCGTAAATAATCCCCTATAACAGGGTTGTTCATCTCAGTTTTGTGATAACTCAAAAATTCTAAAAATCCTTAATGATTAGAATAAAGGTTAAAGAATAAAACCTAGATGAGAATTTGAGGATTTATTTAAAATTTTCAAATAAAACCTATATGGTTTGCTATTCGAATGAGAATAGAGAAAATATGATTTACAAAATTCCAAAACCCTAGAAATGAATTTATTATATACTTGAAGGAATATCAAGAATAAGGTATTACGATACCTATAAATTCGATGTGAACTGAATAGTCTAAGAAATGTTATATAAGTACATATGGAAATTTTATTAAGGATATAAGATTTCACATGAAGAGATGTTATGAGGTTAAACGAAGATGAGTATATGTCTAGAAATATATATACTTAGTAAGGTGTAATATATATTTTAGCAAGAGGAATGATGAATTAAGTTAATGATATAAGGATCAAGATAAAACTATGTTAGTAATTAACATAGCTTGAATGTTGGCCTTGACTGGCAAATAAGAATTTGAATAAGTATAAAGTCGTTAGTTAATACGATTAGCAATAAGAAGGGAGTAATTTAAAACTCAAAATTTGAGTTAGAGATAGAATTTTGAAGCACGGACTGCTCGGTTACATCCGGAACGTCGAGTTTAATCAGAATGGACTTTAAACACAAAATATGTAAATGTTGACTTTTGGTCAAAGTTAACAGTTGACTTTTTATGGAGAAAAGTCAAAATTAGTGCGAGAAGTGAAATACGTTATGATTATGTGAATTATGTATATGATTAAATAAATATACATTATATAATGTGAATACATTTATTTTGTATATAAAAGTGAGTTAAGAATTAAGTTATGTAACCTAATATATATATTAGCTTTGTTAATTAAATAACCTGAGAGGTTATAATACGGGAGAATATTAGTATATAAAATATATACTAATTCTAAGAGATTTATTTTATACATCTCTGTTAATTAATTTTATAACCTAATAATAGTAAGTCTAATTGGGTAAAGAAATTAAATGTGCATGAGTAAGGATTAATGTTATAATTGAGGAAATGAAAACCCTAATTAAATAATTAGAGAACGGTAATATTAAGAGTGTCGGAAATATGATCTTTTGTTATGGCCCAAAGAAATTAATTAAAAGTCCAAAGAGATTAAATATGGTGGCCCGAGAGTTGGCCCAATCAATAAATTTAAAAAGCCCAAAATTTGATCCAAATATGGGGGGACATTTTTGGACAAGAAAAGGCAAAGGAGGGACATTTTTGGACAAAGAAATTAAACCAAACTTGGTAGATAATAGGCCACTTGGCCGGACATTAGAGAGGAAAAAGGAGGGGGGGAGGAGAATGTGGTTTAATTGCTTTAGTTGGTAAACAACTCCCACCTACTCCTCCTATGTGTCATCTTTTTATTTATCCAACAAATTTGTTCATTCTTATAAGCAAGCTGTTGGTAATTAAGAGAGAAAGAGAGAATTGGTAGAGAATGGAAGTGGCCACATGTCTGGTGGGTTT
The DNA here is from genome assembly GCA_016801055.1 of Panax notoginseng. Lineage (NCBI taxonomy): Eukaryota > Viridiplantae > Streptophyta > Magnoliopsida > Apiales > Araliaceae > Panax > Panax notoginseng. Next base: position 106,932,135 of record CM029015.1, read on the forward strand.
ATGGAAGAAAAAAAGGAGTGGAGCATGTGAAGCTATTATATCAAGTTTACTAAAATAAAGCTATCTTAATTTTCTCTTTCATCTCCTTCATCTAGCTAACACCAAGAAAAACCAAATAGAGGGAGAGAGAAGGGAGGCCATTCGGCAACCATAGAGGGGGAGAAGGGAGAGTTTTCTTCAAATTCTCCTAACTCCATAGCCATCTTGGGAAGAAGAAGAAGAAGAAAGGGAGCATGAAAAAATTAAAGGTATAGACTCTTTTTTGTTTATATAATTATTCTTAATCAAACATTGAGTCTATGTTTATAAACTCAAAAACTATGAATATACATGTTAATGAGTGTTTATTGTTTAGATATACCCATATTGGGTGTTGTTTTAATTGGAAATCAAAAGTAAAGAAAAGTGATTTTTTTCTAGTTTATAAACCCTAAAATATCTATGTACTTTGGATTTTTACCATTTTTGATCTACACCTTCTTTTTGTGATCCGTCAAAGAGAGGCACTAGATATGTAAGTTATCTGCTAAACCCAAGTGGTAGCACTCAAAAATATTGAGTACACAGTCCGTAGTGACTGATTTAGAAAAAATCATTTTGTGTTTTTAAGGAAAAATAGACTGTTTTGGACAGTCAAGGGTAGGGGCAGTTTTGTCATTTTTTTACATTAAAAAATTCTAGAAATATTTGGGAGGATAATATGATAAGTTTTCTAACATCTCCAAGTGGAACCACTGAAAAAGGAGTTGTAGATTTCCGTATGGAAAATTTTTAACAAAGCACAAAAAAGTAAAAAAGCTAAAATAGCTACTATCCATGATTTTGGACGGGCTGTTTCGGCCACTTAAATTGTGAAATAAATTCCGGCCTTTTGGGACATGAAAACATATGGTATTAAGTACCTCCTGTCAAAAAATGAGCGCATTCTGACTTAAAACAACCAAGCTATGGTCATTTCAATTTTTGTGATTTTCCGACGAAAACGGCTATAACCAGAGTTCTATAACTCCAATGGCCACAAAATTTAAACTGGAGGCTCAATTTAACACGTATAAGATTGTGCCAAGAGATTGGAATTTCTGGAGTTGAGCTTGATGGGGCTAATTTCTTAAGCTACGCACACTAAAAATGATTTTTGAAAAATACCAAAGGAAGTTGGAAAATTATGAAAAAATACTTTTTGTATATGAAGTATATGTATATGTGTTTGGACAAAGGATAGAAAAATAATATGCTGATTTGGTATTTTTGTGAATAGGATATAGAATCCAGCTTGCTGGATTGAGTAATTTGTGAATCCAGTTTGCTGGATCGGAAAATCTGATGAATCCAGCTTGTTGGATTGAAAAGAAATTTATTGAATTGAAAATATGTTGAATCATATTTGCTGGATTGCAATCTAGTTGCTGGATTTGAAATCCAGTTAGCTGAATTGCAGTTGGGTTTGTGGATTGACCATCCAGGTTGTTGGATTTAGAATTTAGGTTACTGGTTTGGTATTTGACTTATTAGTGTTTAAAGAAGAACTTATAATATATAAGATTAGAGTGTTAAATCATAATGTATATGCTATAGTGATTAAGGTATTATCAAGGGATGATAAAAATGCTGATGTGTTAAGATGTTATCAAATATTTGATTAAGTGTTGGATAATTTATGGATTAAGAAATAGAATTAAGAACTATAGGGTATGTTATACTAATTGAAAGATCAATCTTATAATTGATAGGTCTTTCATGAGAGATTAAATTAGATTGCTTAGCGGTAATCAGCGGTGCAGGAAAGTTTCCTAACTCAAATTGAGTTGTATGTTCAAAGCATGTCAATGAATAATTGTTGTTGATTATTCACGTCTATACTGATTATTGATTTGCACGTTATGCATGTTGTAAATGTTCATCAGGTATGAAAGGCTGATCACCTTCATTACCATTTGGTTCAGTTAATTTGTTCATGTTCATGCTTGGCAATTCATTTTTAAGGACTTGGTCGTTCAGCTAGGAAAATTTGTCCATGCTCTTTCACAATGTATATATTGTTGAAAGTTAGCTAGATTATTGTTCAATTCTTTCAATCATGATATATACTCAAATAAATTTAAACTTGTTGGGCAAATTTGATGCTCACCCTTGCTATATCATGATAAAAATTTTCAGATTAAGATGCAAGCTCGAGTAAAGACAGAAGCAAAAATAAGATTAAATTATGGTGCAACTAGATCTACTAAATTTTCTGACGAAAATAGGTATACATCACCCATCTTGAGTCGCCAAATACATGGTACAGAATACAAATACAATCTTAAATATACATCATGAGCTGTGAGTTTTAATACAAATATTGTCTTCTAGACAGTATTCAAACTCAAAATAAGTTCTCAATACAGTTATTATCACACTATTTCATAGAATAGTGAGGACTACTAATGCTATCATCTGGACCGTCACTCCGTTCCCCGACTAGTCCCTGCTACGTTCTCATTTTCTGAAGAGAATAATGAAAGTAAAAGGGTGAGCTCAACTAGCCTAGTAAGAAATATTATGACTAAGATAATACATAATAAATTATCGTTAGCCTTCAACATTGTTAAACTAATAAAATATAACAAACATCAAGTTTAACTATAATGGAACAAGCAATCCATTAAAAGAGTCAAATAGATAATAAAATCTACTATCTTTTATGATTTAAGAGGTTTTTCATCACTTTTATCGCTGGGACTCAGCTTAATAAATAATCCACATCATCCATGCACTACGACCAAGGATATTCATTAGTATCACAACCACAAATTATCCATGCACTACGGGCTAAGGACATTCATGTATTCATCAATGGTCATGATCATGCCAACAACTGTCCATCAATGCACTACGGGCCAATGAGGAGTTTTACCACATCATTTGTAATATTACGGTCATGATTATACCGAATAATCCCTGGTCATAATCATACCAAGTTCATCTATGCACTACAGGCCACATATGACTTTCAACAAAATATAAACCTGAGGATGATGACAATGATATAAGAATTCAATAAAACAAGTTCAAAAATTAATTTATCTAGGAACTAATAACGTCCAAATTGTCAACATGATACTCCTTTGTAGACTAAAATTCAAGAATGCTCAGAAGAATATTTCCATGAAAAGATACTGGATGAAGCGCAGACATCAAGGATATTCCACTAATTTCATGGAGTGTAGAAGTCAAAACTTTAACCAACTGAGTATAATAATGAATGGAATAACAAAAGAATTCACCATGCATGCGGTACTTCGCATAAACAGGTTATTCCAACAGAATAATAAGTAATGGAACTAGGTCAGGCGAAATTCGCACCGACAAGATGTTCCAACAGAATAATAAAGACGGAACCAGATCCGACGTAAAATGCACAGACAGGATATTCCAACAGAATAATAATAAAGACGGCACCAGGTCCGGCGTAAAACGCACAGACAGGATATTCCAACAGAATAATAATAAAGACGGAATAATAGAAGAATGTCACCAAGTATAGGGTAGTTCGCGTATACTGGTTATTTCAACAGAATAATAAAGAATAGAATAACATAAGTTCTCTTCATGAATACAAAAGAAATAATACACCTTACAGGTACAACAAATAATATCTCTTACCGTAAAAGAAACTGGATATACGAGTAGGGAAGTAGCATAATACTTTTCTATAGCTTCTCTATAATTTCTCTCTCTAGAGTTTCAGTGAATTCGTAAGAAATAATGAAGGAATGAGCTTATATTTATAGGAGCATGGAAGGGCACTGTTCATGGACGAAATAATTTTGCAGATTCAATTTCAATCAATATATATATATATATATATATATATATATATATATATATATATATATATAAACACATGCTTTCAATTTATATATATCCATATTATATATAACCCACTTGATTTTTATCCCCCCCATAACCAACATCAATCCCCCACCCCCCCCAAAAAAAAATAACTTTCATAATATATATATACACCAATTATATATATTCACACACAATATTCACTTTCCCACCCACACATCACTTTCACTCTGTTTCTTTTCTCCCAACACTCTCCACTCACACATATAATATTCTATATATACACACACATTACATCTTATATATATAAACTCCCTCCCATATACGTAACTCTCTCCCACCCCCATTTCCAAAATTAGTTTTTCCAACACATATGGGCCCCACCTGTAAATAATTTTCTACCGATTATTTTGAAAAAAATAGATAAATGGGGGTCCATAAAATAAGAAAAACTTACATCAATTACTATAGCAATAATTGAACAAAACTGAGTGACTTCTCACGTAAGCATCAATAATCAATACCGTGTGCTACTATGCAACCACGCGTATTACTGTACTTTTACTACTGAGTAGTTCAATAGTTTTAATGGTAAAACTTTCGTCGTTATTTTTAATAAAATATTTTTGTCGTTTTCTCAATCCGACAATAATTCTGTTGTGGGGTCCACCAATGATTGTGTCGTCGTACGAATATTCCCTGTTAAAATGAATATTCCCCGACCAATCGAATGTTATATAACAACGTGCGTACTTTGTAAAATTTATAAATATTACCCACAACTATAACATTATATCAAATTTACTCCATAATATTCAAAATGATATTTATAAAAAAATTCATCTTTATTTATAAAAGTTGGGGTCTTAAAGATGGTATGTATTTAGTTAAGGTTGTAGACCTTGGGAATGATGTCTAAAAGTTTAATGTATAAACAATTTATATTTATATCTTTCGCAATAGTTATAGAAATGATGTACCAGATCTTAGGTAAAATGTACCCTGATTTGGGGATGCTACAATTGGTATCAAATTCGTAGGTTGTAAACCTTAGGTAGGGGTACCTTAGGCTATAACCGCGAAGATGAGGACAAGGAATAAACTCAGATCGAGTTTAAGTGATAAGAGATGAACTTAAGAAATTCAACATTATAAAGTGATGAGAAAGATAAATAAGATTCAAAGAAGAATCTTGAAAAGCTATAAATATAAGAATCTGGAGTTACCTGACTTCAGTAATCAAAATGAAAAGTGAAAATAAATAGACGATGTCTATAAGATGAAAAGTATAAATAAAATCATAATATAATATGATTAAAGAGAAGAATAAGAAGATCGTAGTATAAAGCGATCGTAGGTATAAGTAGAAATGATTACCAAATAAGATCACGACGTGATCATATTAAATTGTTGAATAACATATGATATGTTAAGTGATTAGAATTATATAGCTTGACACTATAAAGAGAAGGTACTAGGAAATGGTACAATGTAAACTCAGAAAAGAGAGGTAAATGTTAAGATGTGGATTATAGAAAATTCGTATTAAGAAAAGAAAAAGTTAGAATTGTGTATGATTTTAATTGAGGACTCATGTTAGCAGCTGAGTTGTATGATTCCTTGTATGGGCGGGAAATTCATACTTGGTTTTAGAATCACTTAGCTTCCTGGTCGATATAGTGGTTAGGTTGACCAATTTTTTGTATGGACAGGAAATTGTCCGCTTAGCTTCCTATATTGATTAGTGGCCGAGTTTGGTTTGACAACCACTTAGTTTCTTACATTGATAATCATTGAAACATGGTGTCGCGCTATTTGCTATATACCTGTTGAGAAGGTGATTCTTTTCTCATGTGTATAACGAATAGGTAGAGAATATAAGGTTAGTTGTGAGTTCTTAAAACTCATACTTATGGCACGTTCATGACTCATAATCATATGGTATGTTATGAACCCCTCAGCGAATGGACGCCTATGGTCTGACTAGGATAAGTTCTTAAACCCATATAATTGTGGCAAGTTACTGAACGCATAATGTGTGGTAAGTTTGATGAATTGGGTATAGTTATGTGTGAATGGAGAATTGAGAATGATAGAATAGATAGATTTATTAAGCAATGGATCAGTAGAGAAATTGAAGTTGATGGCGGAAGCATAGGTATTCCAAATCTTCTAGCTATGATAGACTTTGAAGTTTTTGATATCAAGCTAACTTTGCACTGATGTATCTTTAAAAATGAATTTTTGTTATCCTCAACACATGGTGACAAGTGTGTAGTTGTGGACTTCGGGCCACTAACACATCGTTACCTATTGTCACATGATGATACAAAAAAATAATTTTCAATGGTTTTGAACTATTTAAAGAAGAGTCTATGCTAATTGATTCGGCTAGACAAAAAGGATTTGAATTATCAAAATATTTTTTATATCATTAATGCATCATGCAACCTGGTGCAAAGATGATAAAAATAATGGAGTTATCAATGCAGAATTACTTAGTGTCAGATGTGATCTAAAGATCGTCAGCCCATTATAGTATGATGTAGTATGACAAAGTCACAAAATGACGAAATCTACAAACAGACTGTAAATACTATGACAACACAAGAATTTAGATAATTATTAAAATCCTAAAGTGATGGATTAAAGGTTATAAGATGAACCTAGACAGAAAATAAGTGTATGGATTTGACGTTTCTGTAAAGGAATTTTAAGGATTTCAAAATTTTTGGAGAAGAACTTGAATGATTTGATAGACTATAAATGATAGTCTGATAATGAGGTATATGTTTAGTGTATGAGTTCCTAAGATTATGTGTATGTGGTTCTAGTATTTTAATTATATACTAGTGACCTAATCTAAGAGTTGTGGACCATATCTCAATTTGTGCAATTATTTGGTATGAATATGTGAGTAAGTGAATTAAAAATTAAGTTATGTAACCTAATATATATGTATTAGGTGTGGTAATTAAATAACCTAAGAGGTTATAATATGGGAGAATATTAGTATATAAGTATATATACTAATTCTAAGAGATTTATTTTATACATTTTAATTAATTAATTTTATAACCTAATTATAGAAAGTCTAATTGGGTTAAGTAAATAAATGTGTATGAGTAATGATTTATGTTATAATTGAGGAAATAAAAACCATAATTAAATAATTAGGGAATGATAATATTAGAAGTGTTGGAAGATGTTATTTTGTTATGACCCAAAGAAATTAAATTAAAGGTCCAAAGAGATTAAATATGGTGGCCCAAGTGTAGGCCTAATCAAATTAATTTAGAAGCCCAAGTTTAGCCCAATTGAGGGGGGCTTTTTAGACATTAAGTGTGCTAAATAAAACAATAAAATCAAAGCAAGATTTGGAGAATTCTAAGGCCAAGTGGCCGGACATTAGAGAGGGAGAGAAAGGGAGAAGAATGTAATGATTTCTTACTATAGTTGGTAAACCACTCCCACCTACTCATCCTATGTGTTCACATTTTATTTAGCCAAAACTTTGGCATTTCTTCCAAGTAAAGCTTTGGTGGTTTAAGGAGAGAAAGAGAGAGAATTAGTGGGAGATGAATGTGATGATTGTTTACTTTAGTTGGTGACCAACTCATTCCATGTGTCATTTCTTTATTTCACCAACATATTAACCAAGCTTGCAAGCAACCACTTGGTAATTGAGTGGGAGAGAGAAGAGCTAGATATGTTAGTAGATTATAGTTAGATATACCAAATATATATATACTTACTTTTCCAACAAACAAAAAGTCTAAGTCTTATCTTTTTCTTTTCATTATCTAACATAAACTAAGAAAGAGAGAGAGAGACTAGAGAAAAGAGAGAGTGAGCTAGCATTTTCGACAGCTCCAAGAGGAGAAGGAGAGGTGATTTTGATCTTCATACAACCAAGATCCATCTCATATATTACAAGGAGAAAGAAAATCAAGCTAAGGTATAAACCTCTTTTATTTATATAATTTTTGATTATTGTAAATCAAATCTTAAAACTAAGTTTCTAAAATTAAAAATCATGAATATACTTGTTAATGAGTGTTTCATGTTTAGATTTATCCATATTGGGTGTTGATTTAGTTGAAAATCAAAAATAAAGAAAAGTGATTTTTCTAGTTTATAAGCCATAAAATTTATATGTACTTTGGATTTCTACCGTTTTTGATCTACACATTCTTTTTGCGATCCGTCAAAGAGAGGTGCTAGATATGTAAGTTATTTAGTAAACCCAAGTGGTAGCACTCAAAAATGTTGAGTACATAGTCCACAGTGACTGATTTAGTAAAAATAGTTTTGTGTCTTTTAAGGAAAATAGACTGTTTTGGACAGTCAAGAGTATGGACAGTTTAGTCATTTTTTTGGCATTCAAAAATTTTTTTAAAAACTTTGAGAGGATACTATGATAAGTTATCTAACATCTCCAAGTGGAATCACTGAAAAAGGAGCTGTAGATTTCCGTATGGAATATTTTTGACAAAGCACGAAAAACTGTAAAACTACAAAACGACAATTTAGCTACTGCCTAAAATTTTAAAATGCTAGTTTTGGCTACTTAATTTGTGAAATAAATTCCGGCCTTTTGGGACATAAAAATATATGGTATTAAGTACATCCTGTCCAAAAATGAGCTTATTCCGACTTAAAATGACCAAGTTATGATCATTTAAATTTTTGTATTTTTCTGACGAAAACGGCTATAACCGGAGTTCTATAACTCTGATGGCTACATAATTTAAACTGGAGCGTCACGTTAACACGTACAAGATTGTGTAAAAAGATTGGAATTTCTGGAGTTAAGCACGAGGTAGCTAATTTCTTAAGGAATTAACTAAGAATGATTTTTGAAAAATACCAAAGGAAGTTGGAAAATTATGGAAAAATACTTTTTGTATATGAAATATGTGTATATATGTTTGGTCAAAGGATAGAAAAATATTAAGTTGATTTGATATTTTCGTGAATATGATATGGAATCCTGCTTGCTGGATTGAAAAATATGATGAATCCAGCTTGCTAGATTGAAAAAAAGTTTATTGAATTGAAAATATGTTGAATCCAGCTTGCTGGATTGCAATCTAGTTGATGGATTTGGAATCTAGTTTGATGGATTTGGAATTCAGTGTGACCATTTAGGTTACTATATTTGGAATCCAGGTTGCTGGATTTGAAATCCAGGTTGCTGGATTAGTATTTGACTTATTAGATTATAGAAAATAACTTATAATATATAAGATTAGAATGTTAAGTCATAATGTATATGATATAGTGATTAAGGAATTATCAAAGGATGATAATAATGCTGATGTGTTAAGATGTTATCTAATATTTGATTAAGTGTTAGATACTTTATGGATAAAGAAATAGTATTATGAGTTAGCAAGTATGTTATGCTAATTGAAAGATCAATCTTATAATTGATAGGTCTTTCATAAGAGATTACATTAGATTGCTTAGCGGTACTCAGCAGTACAGGCAAGTTTACTAACTCAACCTTGAGTTGTATTTTTAAAGCGTGTTAGTGAATAATTATTGTTGATTATTCACATCTATACTGATTATTGATTCGCACTTAGTGCATGTTGCATATGTTCATAAGGTACGAAAGGCTGATCACCTTCATTACCATCTGCTCCAGTTGAATTATTCATATTCATTATTGACATTTATTCATGTCGTCCTGATCGTTCAGTTATGAAATTTAATTCCTGCTAGTTCACAATTATATTGTTGAACGTAGCTAGCCTTTTATTCATATTCTTTCAATCATAATATATCCTCAAATAAATTTAACTTGCTGGGCAAATTTGATGCTCACCCTTGCTATATCATGATAAAAAAATTTAGATTAAGATGAAAGTTCGAGTAAAGACAGAAGTAATGATAAAGTGCAAGATTAAATTATGATGCAGCTAGATCTATTAAATTTTTTGACGAAAATAGTAATGTAAACATTTAAGATATTGAAGGTATGTATTAAGTTAAGGTTGTAGACCTTGGGATTGATGTATAAAAGTTTAATGTATAAACAATTTATGTTTATATCTCCCGCAAATAGTTATAGAAATGATGTACCAGATCTTAGGTAAAAAGTACCCGGATCTGGGGACGTCACAATTGGTATCAAAGTTGTAGGTTATAAACCTTAGGTAGGTGTACCTTAGGCTATAACCACAGAGATGAGGATAAGGAATAAACTTAAATAGAGTTTAATTTGTTAAGAGATGAATTTTTGGAATATCATTATTAAGTAAAGATGAAGATAAATAAGACTCAAAGAAGAATCTTGAAAAGTTATAAGGATAAGAATTTGGAGTTACCTGACTCCAGTAATAAAGATGAAAAGTGATAATAAATAGACTATAACTATAAGATGAAAAGTGTAAATAAAATCATAATATAATATGATTAAAGAGAAGAATAAGAAGATCGTAAAATAAAACGATCATAAGCATAAGGAGACATGATTACGAAATAAGATCACGACATGATCAGAATAAATTGTTGAATAACATATGATATGTTAAGTGATTAGAATGATATAGCTTAACGTTATAAAGAACATATGATATGTTAAGTGATTAGAATGATATAGCTTAACGTTTTAAAGAGAAGGTACTAGGAAATGGTACAATGTAAACTTAGAAAAGAGTGGTAAATGTTAAGATACGGATTAAAGAAAATTCGTATTAAGAAAAAGGAAATTTAGAATTGTGTAGGATTTCAATTGAGAACTCATATCAGCAGCCGAGTTGTATGATTCCTTGTATGGGCGAGGAATTTGTACTTGGTTTTAGGACCACTTAGCTTCCTATGCGATATAGTGGTTAAGTTAAACAATTCTTTGTATGGGCAGGGAATTGTCCGCTTAGCTTCCTATATTGATTAGTGGTCGAGTTTGGTTTGACAACCACTTAGTTTCTGGTGCTGATAATCATTGAAATGTATGTGTCGCGCAATTTGCTATATATCTGTTGAGAAGGTGATTCTTTTCTCAGGTGTATAACAGATAGGTAGGGTATAGTTAGAGAATATAAGGTTAAGTACGAGTTCTTAAAACTCATACTTATGGTAAGTTCATGACTCATAATCATATGGTATGTTTTGAACCCCTCAGCGAATGGATGCCTATGGTCTGACTAGGACAAGTTCTTAAACTCATACGATTGTGGCAAGTTACGGAACTCATAATGTGTGGTAAGTTTGATGAACTGGGTATAGGAAAGTGGTGAATGGAGCATTGAGGATTATAAGAATAGATAGATTTATTAAGCAATAGATCATTAGAGAAAGTAAAGTTGACGGTGGAAGCATAGGTATTCCAAATCTTCTAGCTATGTTAGACTTCGAAGTTTTTGACATCAAGATAAATTCGCACTGATGTGCCTTTAAAAATAAATTTTTGTTATCCTTAACACATGGTGACAAGTGTGCAGGTGTGGACTTCAGGCCATTAACACATCGTTACCTGTTGTGGCATGATGACACCAAAGATGATTTTCAAAGGTTTTTGAATAGTTTAAAGAAGAGTCTATGCTAATTGATTCGGCTAGACAAAAATGATTTGAATTATCAAAATATTTTTTTTATATCATCAATGTATTATGGAATCTGATGCAGAATGATAAAAATGATGGAGTCATCAATGCAGTATTACTTAGTGTTGGATGCGATCTAAGGATTGTCAGCCCGCTATAGTATGATGTAGTATGATAAAGTCACCAAATGACGGAATCCTCAAACGGACTGTAAATACAGTGCGGTATCATGACGTCATAAAATGATTTTAAGAATTTTAAAGGTAAATTATTGCCAACTGAATTTGGCTAGCAATGTTTCGATTGAAATTTAAAATATTTGATATGAGTGTATACTATTTGATTCAGCTAGACCAACGTTTATGAAAATCCTAAGCATTCTTTGAAAATTTATCCCGAACCAAATTATTTTGGTGCGAAATCCTATAGTAAGACTGAGGTGAACTATGTTGATTGGATAAAATAATCCAATCTAGTAGCGTAAATATTCGCTAGACATGATTGATACGTTATTCATGACGTAAAAGTACGATAGGCTAATCACCTAAAGTACTAGCAACGGTAGTTTACCTTCTTTGTGATTGTAAACATACATAGTAATTTATTGTTTTGCGATATAAGTATCGTTAAAACTACATGTTCATGGTCTATATGACCCCTCAGCATGATTTAAAAAGTTTTAACTCCTTAGCCTGAAGTCATGGAAGAGTGTGATAGTAGCAGAGCTCCTCATATTAGGAAGTAAGATATACTCATTAAATTGAGCATGAAATCAAGTAAAGGTTAATTTGAAATCCTAGTTTTGATGAATAAAATGAGTGGAGATTAGTAGACTGAAATTTCGAGGACGAAATTCAAAGAAGAATGGATGAATGTGACAACCCAAGAATTTAGATAATTATTGAAATCCTAAAGTAATGGATTAAAGGTTATTAGATGAACCTATACAGAAAATAAGTTTATGGACTTGACGTTTCTGTAAAGGAATTTTAAGGATTTCAAAATTTTTGGAGAAGAACTTGAATGATTTGATAGACTATAAGTGATAGTCTGATAATGAGGTATATGTTTAGTGTATGAGTTCATAAGATTATGTGTATGTGGTTCTAGTATTTTAATTATATAATAGTGACCTAATCTATGAGTTGTGGACCATATCTCAATTTGTGCAATTATTTGGTATGAATATGTGAGTAAGTGAATTAAGAATTAAGTTATGTAACCTAATATATATGTATTAGGTGTGATAATTAAATAATCGAAGAGGTTATAATATGGGAGAATATTAGTATATAAATATATATACTAATTCTAAGCGATTTAGTTTATACATCTCAATTAATTAATTTTATAAGCTAATTATAGAAAGTCTAATTGGGTTAAGGAAATAAATGTGTATGAGTAAGGATTTATGTTATAATTGAGGAAATGAGAACCCTAATTAAATAATTAGGGAATGGTAATATTAGAAGTGTTGGAAGATGTTATTTTGTTATGGCCCAAAGAAATTAAATTAAAGGTCCAAAGAGATTAAATATGTTGCCCTAAGTATAGGCCTAATCAAATTAATTTAGAAGCCCAAGTTTAGCCTAATTTAGAAGCCCCTTTTGTTTATGTAATTTTTGATTATTGTAAATCAAATCTTAAAACTATGTTTCTAAACTTAAAAATCATGAATATACTTGTTAATGAGTGTTTCATGTTTAGATTTATCCATATTGGGTGTTGATTTAGTTAGAAATCAAAAATAAAGAAAAGTGAATTTTCTAGTTTATAAGCCATAAAATTTATATGTACTTTGGATTTCCACCGTTTTTGATCTACACCTTCTTTTTGCGATCCGTCAAAGAGAGGTACCAGATATGTAAGTTATTTAGCAAACCCAAGTGCTAGCACTCAAAAATGTTGAGTACACAGTCCGTAGTGACTGATTTAGTAGAAATAGTTTTGTGTCTTTTAAGGAAAAACAGACTATTTTGGATAGTCAAGAGTAGGGGAAGTTTAGTCATTTTTCTGACATTCAAAAAAATTCTAGAAAAGTTTTGGAGGATAATATGATAAGTTATCTAACATCTTCAAGTGGAATCACTGAAAAAGGAGTTGCAGACTTCCATATGGAATATTTTTGACAAAGCACGAAAAATTGCAAAACGACAAATTAGCTACTGCCCAAAATTTTAAAATGGCAGTTTCGGCTACTTAATTTGTGAAATAAATTCCGGCCTTTTGGGACATGAAAATATATGGTATTAAGCACGAGGTAGCTAATTTCTAAAGGAATTAACTAATAATGATTTTTTAAAAATACTAAAGGAAGTTAGAAAATTATTGAAAAATATTTTTTGTATATGAAATATGTGTATATATGTTTGGTCAAAGGATAGAAAAATAATAAGTTGATTTGGTATTTTCGTGAATAGGATATGGAATCCAGCTTGTTGGATTGAAAAATCTGATGAATCCAGCTTGCTGGATTGAAAATAAGTTTATTGAATTGAAAATATGTTGAATCCAGCTTGCTGGATTACAATCTAGTTGATGGATTTAGAATCCAGTTTGCTGGATTGCAGTTGGGATTGTGAATTGACCATCTAGGTTACTGGATTTTGGAATCCAGTTTGCTGGATTTGAAATCCAGGTTGCTGGATTAGTATTTGACTTATTAGATTATAGAAAAGAACTTATAATATATAAGATTAGAATGTTAAGTCATAATGTATATGATATAGTGATTAAGGAATTATCAAAGGATGATAATAATGCTGATGTGTTAAGATGTTATCTAATATTTGATTAAGTGTTAGATACTTTATGGATAAAGAAATAGTATTATGAGTTAGCAAGTATGTTATGCTAATTGAAAGATCAATCTTATAATTGATAGGTCTTTCATAAGAGATTACATTAGATTGCTTAGCGGTACTCAGCAGTACAGGCAAGTTTACTAACTCAACCTTGAGTTGTATTTTTAAAGCATGTTAGTGAATAATTATTGTTGATTATTCACATCTATACTGATTATTGATTCGCACTTAGTGCATGTTGCATATGTTCATAAGGTACGAAAGGCTGATCACCTTCATTACCATCTGCTCCAGTTGAATTATTCATATTCATTATTGACATTTATTCATGTCGTCCTGATCGTTCAGTTATGAAATTTAATTCCTGCTAGTTCACAATTATATTGTTGAACGTAGCTAGCCTTTTATTCATATTCTTTCAATCATAATATATCCTCAAATAAATTTAACTTGCTGGGCAAATTTGATGCTCACCCTTGCTATAACATGATAAAAAAATTTATATTAAGATGAAAGCTCGAGTAAAGACAGAAGTAATGATAAAGTGCAAGATTAAATTATGATGCAGCTAGATCTATTAAATTTTTTGACGAAAATAGTAATGTAAACATTTAAGATATTGAAGGTATGTATTAAGTTAAGGTTGTAGACCTTGGGATTGATGTATAAAAGTTTAATGTATAAACAATTTATGTTTATATCTCCCGCAAATAGTTATAGAAATGATGTACCAGATCTTAGGTAAAAAGTACCCGGATCTGGGGACGTCACAATTGGTATCAAAGTTGTAGGTTATAAACCTTAGGTAGGTGTACCTTAGGCTATAACCACAGAGATGAGGATAAGGAATAAACTTAAATAGAGTTTAATTTGTTAAGAGATGAATTTTTGGAATATCATTATTAAGTAAAGATGAAGATAAATAAGACTCAAAGAAGAATCTTGAAAAGTTATAAGGATAAGAATTTGGAGTTACCTGACTCCAGTAATAAAGATGAAAAGTGATAATAAATAGACTATAACTATAAGATGAAAAGTGTAAATAAAATCATAATATAATATGATTAAAGAGAAGAATAAGAAGATCGTAAAATAAAACGATCATAAGCATAAGGAGACATGATTACGAAGTAAGATCACGACATGATCAGAATAAATTGGTGAATAACATATGATATGTTAAGTGATTAGAATGATATAGCTTAACGTTATAAAGAACATATGATATGTTAAGTGATTAGAATGATATAGCTTAACGTTTTAAAGAGAAGGTACTAGGAAATGGTACAATGTAAACTTAGAAAAGAGTGATAAATGTTAAGATACGGATTAAAGAAAATTCGTATTAAGAAAAAGGAAATTTAGAATTGTGTAGGATTTCAATTGAGAACTCATATCAGCAGCCGAGTTGTATGATTCCTTGTATGGGCGAGGAATTTGTACTTGGTTTTAGGACCACTTAGCTTCCTATGCGATATAGTGGTTAAGTTAAACAATTCTTTGTATGGGCAGGGAATTGTCCGCTTAGCTTCCTATATTGATTAGTGGTCGAGTTTGGTTTGATAACCACTTAGTTTCTAGTGCTGATAATCATTAAAATGTCTGTGTCGCGCTATTTGCTATATATCTGTTGAGAAGGTGATTCTTTTCTCAGGTGTATAACAGATAGGTAGGGTATAGTTAGAGAATATAAGGTTAAGTACGAGTTCTTAAAACTCATACTTATGGTAAGTTCATGACTCATAATCATATGGTATATTTTGAACCCCTCAGCGAATGGATGCCTATGGTCTGACTAGGACAAGTTCTTAAACTCATACGATTGTGGCAAGTTACGGAACTCATAATGTGTGGTAAGTTTGATGAACTGGGTATAGGAAAGTGGTGAATGGAGCATTGAGGATTATAAGAATAGATAGATTTATTAAGCAATAGATCATTAGAGAAAGTAAAGTTGATGGTGGAAGCATAGGTATTCCAAATCTTCTAGCTATGTTAGACTTCGAAGTTTTTGACATCAAGATAAATTCGCACTGATGTGCCTTTAAAAATGAATTTTTGTTATCCTTAACACATGGTGACAAGTGTGCAGGTGTGGACTTCAGGCCATTAACACATCGTTACCTGTTGTGGCATGATGACACCAAAGACGATTTTCAAAGGTTTTTGAATAGTTTAAAGAAGAGTCTATGCTAATTGATTCGGCTAGACAAAAATGATTTGAATTATCAAAATATATTTTTTTATATCATCAATGTATTATGGAATCTGATGCAGAATGATAAAAATGATGGAGTCATCAATGCAGTATTACTTAGTGTTGGATGCGATCTAAGGATTGTCAGCCCGCTATAGTATGATGTAGTATGATAAACTCACCAAATGACGGAATCCTCAAACGGACTGTAAATACAGTGCGGTATCATGACGTCATAAAATGATTTTAAGAATTTTAAAGGTAAATTATTGCCAACTGAATTTGGCTAGCAATGTTTCGATTGAAATTTAAAATATTTGATATGAGTGTATACTATTTGATTCAGCTAGACCAACGTTTATGAAAATCCTAAGCATTCTTTGAAAATTTATCCCGAACCAAATTATTTTGGTGCGAAATCCTATAGTAAGACTGAGGTGAACTATGTTGATTGGATAAAATAATCCAATCTAGTAGCGTAAATATTCGCTAGACATGATTGATACGTTATTCATGACGTAAAAGTACGATAGGCTAATCACCTAAAGTACTAGCAACGGTAGTTTACCTTCTTTGTGATTGTAAACATACATAGTAATTTATTGTTTTGCGATATAAGTATCGTTAAAACTACATGTTCATGGTCTATATGACCCCTCAGCATGATTTAAAAAGTTTTAACTCCTTAGCCTGAAGTCATGGAAGAGTGTGATAGTAGCAGAGCTCCTCATATTAGGAAGTAAGATATACTCATTAAATTGAGCATGAAATCAAGTAAAGGTTAATTTGAAATCCTAGTTTTGATGAATAAAATGAGTGGAGATTAGTAGACTGAAATTTCGAGGACGAAATTCAAAGAAGAATGGATGAATGTGACAACCCAAGAATTTAGATAATTATTGAAATCCTAAAGTAATGGATTAAAGGTTATTAGATGAACCTATACAGAAAATAAGTTTATGGACTTGACGTTTCTGTAAAGGAATTTTAAGGATTTCAAAATTTTTGGAGAAGAACTTGAATGATTTGATAGACTATAAGTGATAGTCTGATAATGAGGTATATGTTTAGTGTATGAGTTCATAAGATTATGTGTATGTGGTTCTAGTATTTTAATTATATAATAGTGACCTAATCTATGAGTTGTGGACCATATCTCAATTTGTGCAATTATTTGGTATGAATATGTGAGTAAGTGAATTAAGAATTAAGTTATGTAACCTAATATATATGTATTAGGTGTGATAATTAAATAATCGAAGAGGTTATAATATGGGAGAATATTAGTATATAAATATATATACTAATTCTAAGCGATTTAGTTTATACATCTCAATTAATTAATTTTATAAGCTAATTATAGAAAGTCTAATTGGGTTAAGGAAATAAATGTGTATGAGTAAGGATTTATGTTATAATTGAGGAAATGAGAACCCTAATTAAATAATTAGGGAATGGTAATATTAGAAGTGTTGGAAGATGTTATTTTGTTATGGCCCAAAGAAATTAAATTAAAGGTCCAAAGAGATTAAATATGTTGCCCTAAGTATAGGCCTAATCAAATTAATTTAGAAGCCCAAGTTTAGCCTAATTTAGAAGCCCCTTTTGTTTATGTAATTTTTGATTATTGTAAATCAAATCTTAAAACTATGTTTCTAAACTTAAAAATCATGAATATACTTGTTAATGAGTGTTTCATGTTTAGATTTATCCATATTGGGTGTTGATTTAGTTAGAAATCAAAAATAAAGAAAAGTGAAGTTTCTAGTTTATAAGCCATAAAATTTATATGTACTTTGGATTTCCACCGTTTTTGATCTACACCTTCTTTTTGCGATCCGTCAAAGAGAGGTACCAGATATGTAAGTTATTTAGCAAACCCAAGTGCTAGCACTCAAAAATGTTGAGTACACAGTCCGTAGTGACTGATTTAGTAGAAATAGTTTTGTGTCTTTTAAGGAAAAACAGACTATTTTGGATAGTCAAGAGTAGGGGAAGTTTAGTCATTTTTCTGACATTCAAAAAAATTCTAGAAAAGTTTTGGAGGATAATATGATAAGTTATCTAGCATCTCCAAGTGGAATCACTGAAAAAGGAGTTGCAGACTTCCATATGGAATATTTTTGACAAAGCACGAAAAATTGCAAAACGACAAATTAGCTACTGCCCAAAATTTTAAAATGGCAGTTTCGGCTACTTAATTTGTGAAATAAATTTCGGCCTTTTGGGACATGAAAATATATGGTATTAAGTACGAGGTAGCTAATTTCTAAAGGAATTAACTAATAATAATTTTTTAAAAATACTAAAGGAAGTTGGAAAATTATTGAAAAATACTTTTTGTATATGAAATATGTGTATATATGTTTGGTCAAAGGATAGAAAAATAATAAGTTGATTTGGTATTTTCGTGAATAGGATATGGAATCCAGCTTGTTGGATTGAAAAATCTGATGAATCCAGCTTGCTGGATTGAAAATAAGTTTATTGAATTGAAAATATGTTGAATCCAGCTTGCTGGATTACAATCTAGTTGATGGATTTAAAATCCAGTTTGCTGGATTGCAGTTGGGATTGTGAATTGACCATCTAGGTTACTGGATTTTGGAATCCAGTTTGCTGGATTTGAAATCCAGGTTGCTGGATTAGTATTTGACTTATTAGATTATAGAAAAGAACTTATAATATATAAGATTAGAATGTTAAGTCATAATGTATATGATATAGTGATTAAGGAATTATCAAAGGATGATAATAATGCTGATGTGTTAAGATGTTATCTAATATTTGATTAAGTGTTAGATACTTTATGGATAAAGAAATAGTATTATGAGTTAGCAAGTATGTTATGCTAATTGAAAGATCAATCTTATAATTGATAGGTCTTTCATAAGAGATTACATTAGATTGCTTAGCGGTAATCAGCAGTACATGCAAGTTTACTAACTCAACCTTGAGTTGTATTTTCAAAGCATGTTAGTGAATAATTATTATTGATTATTGATTCACACTTAGTGCATGTTGCATATGTTCATCAGGTATGAAAGGCTGATCACCTTCATTACCATTTGCTCCAGTTGAATTATTCATATTCATTATTGACATTTATTCATGTCATCCTAATCGTTCGGTTATGAAATTTGATTCCTGCTAGTTCACAATTATATTGTTAAATGTAGCTAGCCTTTTATTCATATTCTTTCAATCATGATATATCCTCAGATAAATTTAACTTGCTGGGCAAATTTGATGCTCACCCTTGCTATATCATGATAAAAAAATTTTAGATTAAGATGAAATATCGAGTAAAGACAAGAGCAAAGACAAAGTGCAAGATTAAATTATGATGCAGTTAGATCTATTAAATTTTCTGACGAAAATAGTATTGTAAACATTTAAGATATTGAAGGTATGTATTAAATTAAGGTTGTAGACCTTGGGATTGATGTATAAAAGTTTAATGTATAAATAATTTATGTTTATATCTTCCGTAAATAGTTATAGAAATGATGTAACAGATCTTAAGTAAAAAGTACCCGGATCTGGGGACGTCACAAATACCGTGCGGTATCATGACGTTATAAAAGGATTTTTAATAATTTTAGAGGTAAATTATTTCCAACTGAATGTGGCTAGCAATGTTTCGATTGAAATTCGAATTATTTGATATGTGTCTAAGCTATTTGATTAAGCTAGACAAATGTTTATAAAAATTCAGAGTATTTTTGAGAATTTATCCCGAACCAAATTGTTTTGGTGCAGAATCCTATGATAAGACAGAGGTGAACTATGTTGATTGGATAAAATAATGCAATTTAGTAGCGTAAATATTCGCTAGACATGATTGATAAGTTATACATGACGTAAGAGTACGATAGGCTAATCACCTAAAGTACTAGCAACGGTAGTTTACCTTCTTTGTGATTGTAAACATACCTAGTAATTTTCTGTTTTGCGATATAAACATCGTTAAAACTACGTGTTCATGGTCTATATGACCCCTCTAAAAGGTTTCAACTCCTTAGACTGAAGTCATTGAAGAATGTGATAGTAGCAGAGCTCCTCATAGTAGGAAGCTAGATGTACTCATTAAATTGAGCATGAAATCAAGTAAAAGGTTAATTTGAAAACCTAGTTGTGATAAATAAAAGGAGTGGTGATTAGTAGATTGAAATTTCAAGGACGAAATTCTTAGAAGAAGGGGTGAATGTGATAACCCGAAAATTCTTAAAAACTTTAATGATTAGAATAAATGTTAAAGAATAAAACCTAGATGAGAATTTGAGGATTTATTTAAAATTTTCAAGTAAAACCTATATGGTTTGCTATTCGAATGAGAATAGAGAAAATATGGATTACAAAATTCCAAAACCCTATAAATGAATTTGTTATGTACTTGAAGGAATATCAAGAATAAGGTATTATGATACCTGTAAATTAGATGTGAACTGAATAGTCTAAGAAATGTTATATAAGTACATATGGAAATTTTATTAAGGATATAAGATTTTACGTGAAGAGATGTTATGAGGTTAAACGAAGATGAGTATATGTCTAGAAATATATATACTTAGTAAGGTGCTATATATATTTTAGCAAGAGGAATGATGAATTAAGTTAATGACATAAGAATCAAGATAAAACTATGTTAATGATTAACATAGCTTGAATGTTGGCCTTGACTGGCAAATAAGAATTTGAATAAGTATAAAGTCGTTAGTTAATACGATTAGCAATAAGAAGGGAGTAATTTAAAACTTAAAATTTGAGTTAGAGATAGAATTTTGAAGCACAGACTGCTCGATTGCATCCGAAACATCATGTTTAGTCAGAATGGACAGTAAGCACAAAATGTGTAAATGTTGACTTTTGGTCAAAGTCAACAATTGACTTTTTATGGAGAAAAGTCGAAATTAGTGCAAGAAGTGAAATATGTTATGATTGTGTGAATTATGTATATGATTAAATAAATATACATTATATAATGTGAATACATTTATTTTGTATATAAAAGTGAATTGAGAATTAAGTTATGTAACCTAATATATATTAGGGGTGTTAATTAAATAACATGAGATGTTATAATACGGGAGAATATTAGTATATAAAATATATATACTAATTCTAAGAGATTTATTTTATAAGCCTTTGTTAATTAATTTTATAACCTAAGAATAACAAGTCTAATTGGGTTAAGAAATAAAATGTGCATGAGTAAGGATTTATGTTATAATTGAGGAAATGAAAACCCTAATTAAATAATTAGGGAATGGTAATATTAAGAGTGTTGGAAATATGATATTTTGTTATGGCCCAAAGAAATTAATTAAAAGTCCAAAGAGATTAAATATGGTGGCCCGAGAGTTGGCCCAATCAATCAATTTAAAAAGCCCAAAATTTGATCCAAGTATGGAGGGGCATTTTTGGACAAGAAAAGGCAAAGGAGGAACATTTTTGGACAAAGAAATTAAACCAAACTTGGTAGATAATAGGCCACTTGGCCGAATATTAGATAGGAAAAAGGAGGGGGGAGAATGTGGTTTAATTGCTTTAGTTGGTAAACAACTCCCACCTACTCCTCCTATGTGTCATCTTTTTATTTGTCCAACATCTTTGTTCATTCTTGTAAGCAAGCTCTTGGTAATTAAGAGAGAGAGAGAGAATTGGTGTAGAATGGAAGTGGCCACATGGCTGGTGGGTTTATGGAAGAGAAAAAAGAGTGGAGCATGTGAAGATATTATATCAAGTTTACTAAAATAAAACTATCTTAATTTTCTCTTTCATCTCCTTCATCTAGCTAACACCAATAAAATCCAAATAGACGGAGAGAGAAGGGAGGCCATTCGATAGCCATAGAAGGGGAGGAGGGAGAGTTTTATTCAAATTCTCCTAACTCCATATCCATCTTGGGAAGAAGAAGAAGAAAGGGAGCATGAAAAAAATCAAAGGTACCCCTTTTTGTTTATATAATTATTCTTAATCAAACTTTGAATCTGTGTTTCTAAACTCAAAAATCATGAATATACATATTAATGAGTGTTTATTATTTAAATATACCCATATTGGGTGTTATTTTAATTGGAAATCAAAAGTAAAGAAAAGTTATTTTTTTCTAGTTTATAAGCCCTAAAATTTCTATGTATTTTGAATTTTCACCGTTTTTGATCTACACCTTCTTTTTGCGATCTATCAAAGAGAAGTGCTAGATATGTAAGTTATCTGCTAAACCCAAGTGGTAGCTCTCAAAAATATTGAGTACACAGTCCGTAGTGACTGATTTAGGAAAAATAGTTTTGTGTTTTTAAGGAAAAATAGACTATTTTGGATAGTCAATGGTAGGGGCAGTTTTGTCATTTTTCTAACATTCAAAGATTCTGAAAAAATTTGGGAGGATAATATGATAATTTTTCTAACATCTTCAAGGGGAATCACTAAAAAATGAGTTGTAGATTTCCGTATGGAATATTTTTAACAAAGCACGAAAAAGTAAAAATGCTAAAATAGCTACTGTCCAAGATTTTGTGCGGTCTATTTCCGCCACTTAAATTGTGAAATAAATTCCGACCTTTTGGGACATAAAATTATATGGTACTAAGTACCTCATGTCCAAAAATGAGCGCATTCTGACTTAAAACGACCATGTTATGGTCATTTTAATTTTTGTAATTTTCTGATGAAAACGGCTATAACTGGAGTTCTATAACTCCGATAGCCACGAAATTTAAACTGGAGTCTGACGTTAACACGTATAAGATTGTACCAAGAGAAGGGAATTTTTGGAGTTGAGCATGATGGGGCTAATTTCTTAAGCTACGCACTAAAAATGATTTTTAAAAAATACCAAAGTAAGTTGGAAAATTATGAAAAAATACTTTTTGTATATGAAGTATATGTATATGTGTTTGAAAAAAGGATAGAAAAATAATAAGCTGATTTGGTATTTTCGTGAATAGGATATGGAATCCAGCTTGCTAGATTGAGTAATTTGTGAATCTGGTTTGCTAGATCGGAAAATCTGATGAATCCAGCTTGCTGGATTGAAAAGTTTACTGAATTGAAAGTATGTTGAATCCAGCATGCTAGATTGCAATCTAGTTACTGGATTTGAAATTCAATTTGCTGAATTATAGTTGGGTTTGTGGATTGACCATCCAGGTTACTGGATTTGGAATCCAGGTTGCTGGTTTGGTATTTAATTTATTAGTGTTTAAAGAATAACTTATAATATATAAGATTAGAGTGTTAAATCATAATGTATATGGTATAGTGATTAAGAAATTATCAAGGGATGATAATATTGCTGGTGTGTTAAGATGTTATCTAATATTTGATTAAGTGTTAGATAATTTATGGATAACGAAATAGTATTAAGAACTATAGGGTATGTTATACTAATTGAAAGATCAATCTTATAATTGATAGGTCTTTCATGAGTGATTAAATTAGATTGCTTAGCGGTAATTAGTGGTGCATGGAAGTTTCCTAACCCAATTTGAGTTATATGTTCAAAGCATGTCAATGAATAATTGTTGTTGATTATTCACGTCTATACTGATTATTGATTCGCACGGTGTGCATGTTGTAAATGTTCATTAGGTATGAAAGGCTGATCACCTTCATTACCATTTGGTTTAGTTAATTTGTTCATGTTCATGCTTGACCATTCGTTTTTATTGACTTGGTCGTTCAGCTAGGAAAATTTGTCCATGCTCTTTCACAATGTTTATATTGTTGAAAGTTAGCTAGCTTATTGTTCAATTCTTTCAATCATGATATATCCTCAAATAAATTTAAACTTGTTGGGCAAATTTGATGCTCACCCTTGCTATATCATGATAAAAATTTTCAGATTAAGATGAAAGCTCGAGTAAATACAGAAGCAAAGATTAAGTGCAAGATTAAATTATGGTGCAGTTAGATCTATTAAATTTTCTGACAAAAATAGCATTGTAAACCTTTTTAGATATTGAAGGTATGTATTTAGTTAAGGTTGTAGACCTTGGGAATGATGTATAAAAGTTTAATGTATAAACAATTTATGTTTATATCTTCCGCAATAGTTATAGAAATGGTGTATCAGATCTTAGGTAAAAAGTACCTGGATTTGGGGATGCTACAAGTTTCACATTAGAGTCCACACCAAAGAAAGTTTGGTTTGGATAAGCTCGACAATGGTTTTGAAATTTAGAACGTTCAGTAACTATGGACTAGTCGAATCAATAAGGGTTCGCTAGCCTTACAAGGTTCAATAATAATTGATATTCAAATAACATTCAAGATGTATACAATCGAATAAGTATTGTATAACAAGAATCATGCTTTAAAAGAGTTATAATATCTAATGTGAAGTTTTGAACTTGAACAATTAAGGACAAGAACTTACTCGATATAGATAACGAGTCTAAGATTTGATCAATTAATAATTTAGAATTTAAGGAAAAACTTACTTAACAACAATAATTTAGGAATAGAATACTTGCTCAATGTAAAAGTATCATTTAGAAACTTGCCTCTTGCACAAGCTACGATTAATTCACATTCCGTAATAAATCCTACATATCAATACATTCACAATACCCATTAATCAATAGTTCGATATACCTATCGAATCCTAACATTGGTCTTTAAATACGTTATTGTACTTTTAAGTCTCATTAATTATTCACATAATGTAGGTTAATTAACATATTATCATATGCTTGACATGTCTTCATGTTCATTACATTAGGTTTTAAAAACACATTTTCAAAACTTGAACACTTAAGAAAATTTTTGAAATTCTATAGGTAGGGCGCGGCCGTGCTCAAATTGTTCTTTGGATCGATGCGGGCGCGCTAAATTTATTCTTTGAAGCGACGCGGGAGCGCAGCACGGCACAGGCGCGCTCCATTTGTTCTTTGGAGTGTCGCGGCCGCACTGCGACGCAAACTTAGATTCTGCAGTTCGCGAAGAACACACAGAACAACCCAATAAATCCGAAAGTAAACTAACACGATGAATTTTAATGCTACCCATGAAGTATAGACTTCACATAAACATCACACAAAGCCTTTAGCATGATTCTAACACTTTAATTCACGTAATTACACAAATTATAACATTTAAATTCACTGTTCTTCATATTTTTTGTAAAATTTTGATGAAAATATGAATTTTAACATTACAGATTCGTTAATTCACTAAATCCATCCGTTTAAATTATCTTTTGTTTGTTTCAACATACACAAGCATATACAAGTGTAAATTTTTGGTACAACTTATGATTAAAGCATTTAATTTGTACGTTAGGCCCATATGGGCCATATAAACAACTTTTACACTCTATAACTATAAAAAATTCTAATTACTACATATTTATGGATTTAATGTTTAGAAAACATCCATAGATGGTAGAAAACATGTTATGATTATATATTATCATGTATCTACACATAAATCATCAATTCATTTAATGACCATGCAATATTTATTTACAGAGAACTCAAAACACTTATTAATCAAAAACTCTGATTTTAGCATGATTACGTGAAATTAACCACTCCAACCACGTATAAATCATATTGAATTGACTTATGAATGCTAATAAACATATATTATCAGTTCTCTAACACATTGGCCACAAATTTTAGTTTATAGAGAACTTGGAGTTAGTTTTTCACAAAAGAAAATAAGAATGTAATTACAATTTGGGTTTGAAGATATTACCCTATAGCAATCTTTCTGATTCTTTACTTCCTTCTTCAATATCCCAATTTCCTTCAAATTTCTCTCTGATTTTCTCTAAGTTAAGTCTCATAAATGAAATACATAAAAATAAAAAGACTGATTACTGCGCACGGTTGGGGTCAGTTAATCCTTACGTGGTTTAACTGCTCCCAACTCCTCATAGGGCCTTGTTTGGCTAGCACTTAAAATGTTCTTTCCATTTAATTTAATTAATCCTTTATAATATAGTTTAATAATGTCACACCCATTTAAGTAATTAATCAATATCTTATTTGATTTAATTTAAATAAAATATCATAATTCCTCATTAATTCGCATAGTCATATAATTAAATTCTCATTTATTAATTATGTCAAATCATTAAATCTCTAATTAATAATTAAATTAATTAGATTAACATTATGCTTATTAATTAATTCATTTAATCAAATAAGCTCAATTAAATACATACTTTGAATACAAAATTCTCCACATTAATTGAATCAATATAACACATCTAATTAAATTAACCTACCACAATTTCAACAATTAATTAATTAATCCAATAATTAAATCATCCAAAAATATTTATTTAATTTAATAAATATTCAAATTAAATTGCAAAAACCTCATTTGTCATACCTTTCCCCCCTTAAAAGGATTATGTCCCTAGAATCACAACTCAATCAATTCGTCCAGTTACATATACTCCCCCACTTACAAAGATTCTGTCCGTAAAATCTCTTACACATAAATTAAGTAAATAAATGGGGATAATACTTCATCATATTCTATTTGAGTTCCCACGTAGCTTCTTCAGCGTTGTGGTTCCTCCAAATTACCTTAACAGAAGGTATTACTTTATTTCTGAGAACTTGCTCTTTCTTGTCAACAATTTGAATAGGAACTTCTTCATAGGATAGATCTTTCTCAAAATGTAGGGGTTCGTATTCAATAACGTGCTTGTAATAGGGTTTATAGGGTCGTAAAACAGAAACGTGAAAAATATTATGGATATATTCTAAAGACGGGGGTAAGGCTATCTCATAGGCAACTTCACCAATTATTTGCAACACTTCAAAGGGTCCAATAAACCTCGGACTCAGTTTTCCCTTCTTACCAAATCTGATCTTTCCCTTTCAGGGAGAGACTTTCAAGAATACAAAACTATCCGATTCAAACTCAACATTCTTACGGTATAGATCGGCGTACTTCCTCTGCATGTCCTGAGTTGCTACTAGTCCTGTTTAGATTAGTTTGACTATCTCTGTTGTTTATTGTACTAATTCTGGTCCTACTAACTGTCTCTCGCCAACTTCATCCCAGCAAAGTGGTGTTCTGCACTTTTTGCCGTACAATACTTCATAAGGTGGCATGCCAATATTAGCGTGGTAACTGTTATTGTAACCGAATTCAACGAGCGGTAAGTGATCATCCTATTTTCCTTTAAAATCCATGATGCACAATCTCATCATATCCTCTAATGTTTGAATCGTTCTTTCGCTCTGCCCATCTGTCTGAGGGTGATATGACGTACTCATTCTCAATTGTGTACCCATATATTCCTATAGTCATTTCTAGAAGTTCGATGTAAAGCATGGATCCCTATCAGAAACAATTGACACCGGAACTCTGTATCTTACAATCTCTTTCACATATAACCTTGCCAACTGGTCTATGTTGAATTTGATTTTGATCAGAAAGAAGTGTGCTGATTTCGTCAATCGGTCAACAATAACCCATAATGCGTCATAGCCTTTCTGAGTTATCGGTAGACCAACCACGAAATCCATCGTAATATGTTCCCATTTCTATTTTAGAATCTCTAAAGATTATAGTAACCCACTCGGCCTCTAATATTCTGCTTTCACTTTCTGACATGTCAGACACTTGGCAACACACTCTGCAACATCTCGTTTCAAATTCGGCCACCAGAAATGTTGTCGAAGATCTTGGTACATCTTAGTACTACCAGGGTGAATCGAATATCGTGAGCTATGAGCCTCATTCAAAATATCTTCCTTAATCTCTAGCACTGGCGGTACCCACATTCTACTCTCAAATCTTAGTAGTTCCTCACTGTCTATTTTGAATTTCAGTTCAGTCTCTTCAAATATCTTCTTTTTCACATTCTCACACTCTTCGTCCTGAAGTTGAGCCTCTTTAACTTTATCCAGTAAAGTTATACCAGTTTACATCTGGAACAGCTTCTCGTCAACCTCCATAGGATACTTCACATCAAATTCCAACTTTTCCATTGCTAAAATTAGCTTTTCCTGAGCGGTTAACACCATCAATTTATCCCGACCCTTCCTACTTAAGGCGTCGGCAACCACATTTGCTTTACCCCGATGGTATAAAATCTCGCAATCATAGTCCTTAATTAACTTCAACCACATTCTCTGGCGTATATTCAAGTCATTCTGTGTAAAGATATATTTCAGACTCTTGTGGTTTGTATATATTTCACACTTCTCCCCATAGAGATAGTGTCTCCAAATCTTCAAAGTGAATACCACCGCAGCTAATTCTAAGTCATGGATCGAATACCCTTTCTCATAGTCCTTCAATTGTCGTGACGTGTATGCAATGACCCTGCCGTTTTGCATAAGTACACAGCCAAGTCTTTTATGCGATGCGTCACTATAAACCATAAAATTTCCTATGTCATCCGGAAGAGATAACACAGGTGCTGAACTCAACCTCTTCTTAAGCACTTGGAAACTTTCCTCACGCTTCTCCGTCCAAATGAATTTCATCGATTTTCTAGTCAAATATGTCAACGGAGTCGCGATCTTGGAAAAGCCGTCAATGAATCTTCTATAATAACCTGCCAATCCAAGAAAACTTCTTATTTTCGACGGCGCTTTCGGCTGATCCCAGTTCATCATAGCTTCAACTTTGGAGGGGTCTACCGAAATTCCGTCCTTATCGATCACATGTCCAAGAAATTGTACTATTTCAATCCACAATTCACATTTTGAAAATTTGGCATACAACTTCTCTATTATCAATGCCTCTAACGTTACTTTTAAATGCTCTACGTGCTCTTCCTTAGTTTTTAAGTATACCAAAATGTCATCGATGAACGCGACCATGAATTTATCCAAAAATAGTTTAAACACCCTGTTCATCAGGTCTATAAACGCTGTAGGAGCATTTGTTAGGCCGAATGACATCACTAGAAATTCGTAGTGACCAAATCGAGTCCTAAATGCTATTTTTGGAACATCCTCTGGCCTAACCTTCAATTAATGATAACCACTCCTCAAGTCTATTTTGGAAAAGTATCTCGCTCCCTTCAATTGATCAAACAGGTCGTCGATCCTCGGTAATGGATATCGATTCTTAATCGTGACCTTATTCAGTTCTCTATAGTCGATGCAGAGCCGCATCATTCTGTCCTTCCTCACAAATAACACCGACGCTCCCCGCGACGATACGCTCGATTGGATGTACTTCTTGTCCAATAACTCTTGCAAGTGTACCATCAATTCTTTTATCTCTATCGGAGCCATCGGATACGGTGCCTTTGATATTAGAGTTGTTCCTGGCGCCAAATCGATCACGAACTCAACCTCTCTATCTAGCGAAAGTCCTGGTAGATCATTTGGAAATACGTCTACGAAGTCCCTCACTATTGGTATTTCCTCTATTTTTGGGTTCTCTTTACAACTGTCGAATATGTAAGCTAAATATGCTACACAACCTTGTCTTAACAACTTTCTGGCCTGCATCATCGTCAGGAAACTCGCTTATCTAGGCGACTTGCTGCTATAAAACATAACCTTTGACAGAGTCATAAGGTTAATACGCTTCTTCTGGTAATGAATTACAGTCCCGTAATTGAATAGCCAATTCATTCCCAAGATAACATTAAATTCTCCAAGTTTGATAGGGATAAGGTCAATGTTCATAATGTTACCCTTAATATCCACCCTACAGTTCTTGTGTACGTATTTAACAGGGATCACTTCTCTATTCTCAATTTCTATGTTCATGGGGTATTCTAACTCGTCCTTAGGCAATTCTAAGTTCTTAGCAAAGTCATCGGATATAAATGAACAAGTAGCACTTGAATCAAATAATATATAAGCATTAACTTTATTGATCGGAATGATACCTGACACCACATCGCAAGACTGAACAACATCATGCACTGTCATATTGAAAGTTCTGGCAGTAGGTCAATTGGTTACAGTTGGTCCCATGATAGTTAAAGCACTCTTACAGTTGTTTCCCCTGTTCCCTCATGATCCTGCCCCTCCATATCCCTTCTTGGGACAGTCCTTTGCCAGATGGTCCTTTGAGCTGCAAGTGAAATAGGCGCCCTTCTTTGGGTTAGGATAGTTAGGTGCGATGTGACCTTCTTAACAACAATTGTAGCATACCCATTTTCCCTTCATACAAACCCCTAGGTAAGCTTTCCCGCAGGTCGGGCATGCTTCGATTCTCTTCTTCTGACCTCCTCGATGATTTCCAGTTGATGAGTTGTCGGTCCACCTCCTCTTCTGATTGTTACTTTCTCCCGTGTTATTGCCACTAGCTTTGTTATTTCCTTCACTTTTGTTCTTCTTCTTTTTCTGATCTTGGTTATGCTTGGTTACTGCATCGCTTCCACCTTCGATGAGTATGGCCTTTTCTAGCACTCCAGCAAAAGTGTTCAATTGAAACATTGACATTTTGCTATATAACTAGGGCTTCAGTCCCTGCTCGAATCGCCTAGCCATTCTCTCGTCAGTATACACTTGATACGTGGCAAACCTGGCCAACTCATTGAATTTTGCTGCATAGTCTGATACGGACATATTCCCCTGTTTCAGCTCTAGAAACTGGACCTCCATTTGGTTCTGCGAGCTGATCGAAAAATACATCTCAAAGAACATCTCCTTGAACCCCTCCCTGGTAATCACACATTCTCCTCCCCGGACCTTATTTTCTTGTCACCAATAACTGACTTCAGATTTCAGCATAAATGTTGCGTAAGCGGTTTTTTGGTCCTCTCTGACTCTGACGATGTCAAAAAATTTCTCCATCTCTATAACCCAGGTTTGAGCTTCTATCGGGTTCATGGAGCCTTTAAACTCTGGCAGTCCCACCGCCTTGAAATCCTTGAACGTTGTATTTAGTGGAGCTTGAGGTTGATTGTTAATTGCTCCACCTAGTAAGTTCACCAACTGCTGAACGGGGTTAGAATTAGCGTTGTTGTTGTTGTTATTCGTTGACCCTTCTTGGGCTGGTCGACGATTTGGTCTTCTTCTTGGCGGCATATTTCTGTTAAGAATATACGTTTATTAGGTCTTTATTCAATCCCTTAAACAATTAAGGCTTAACTAAAACATTTAAACATAATCACTTAACACGTTATCTCTAATAAACTCTGATATTTTATTCAAATCGAAAGTTTTAACATCAAACGATAGCATCACTGCTATTTACATCATCTATCCCGAGATAAAGAATCTTCAGGATTAAATCATCATAATATTCCTTTGTTTATAAGTACATCGGACTTTACATTTTTAACTAACATAGATATTCACATAATTCATACTATTCCTATCACGGCCTATTAAGACATCAAATAGCTTCTCTACGCTCTTCTTCCATGATACAAAACATCGTCCTTCGATCCAGCATGTACGAGGGTAAGTTCTCGAACTGAATTCGATAGTACATAACTCGATCCTGAGCTTTACTCAGTTCAGTGTTGAATGCGCAATCCATTTCCACCATCTTCACCTTCTTTGCTTGTAACTCTTCCTCGGCTGCATCTGCTCACTGAGAAGCCTTATCATAAGCATCTTCCGCTCTGGCTCGTTTGGCGGATTCCTTTTTCAGTTCATTCTTCAACCCCTCTATTTCCTTTGACTTCTGCTCGTTTTGGCCCTTCTCGTGAACCAAATCCCACTATACGTTTCCCAAACATGTGTGAAGAGTCACAACCTCCCTATCCCTCTGCTCGATGGTAAGCTGCTAAATAACCGTCCACACCTTCAGCTCCTGAATAGTACCTTGTAAGTCTATGTTACGGTCATAAAGCTCGTCGTACATCTCAGCACTGATAGAGTTCGGAGGGAACTCATATTCTTCCTCAGGATCCTCCTCTGGATCAAACTCAGGCTCATGCTCTTGACCAACAATAGTAATCAACGGAGATGTCTCTCTCTATACCAACTGCTCCCGGACGACATGAATGTCTCGGGGCTCCTCCACTGTAGGTACTCGGGGTTCCTCCTCCCCAGCTCGACTAGATCTTCCAACATCCGACATCCTGACAACACAGTTTTAAGTTTTAGTTACTAATCGATACTCGCGAACACATAAGTTTATCACATAAACACATAAAGTCTTTTATTATCTTCAATGAATTAAGGAATTCATTTCTTAGAACTCGATAAGAGTTTATCACCACTATGTTCTCTATCTCTTATAAGGCTACTACCTAAGGTTATTTCTTACCTAAGGTTCATAACCTATAGCTTTGATACTAACCTATGACACCCCTAAATCCAAGTACTTCAATTCCCACGGGATTTGGTGTTCACTGTCCAAACATCATGAATCTATCTACCCATAATAAATGCAACCCACACAATAGATAGAAATAAATCCTCCCCTTAAGGGGTTACAATATCTGAATAATAAATACAATCCCAGGTCAAACTTACCTTAAACATTTGTGCGGAAACATAAACAAATAAATAAGTATTAAATAACATCAAGTCTGTAACAAAATATATCAACTAAACAACAAATCTTCATCACTTGTTAACTTTTCCCTTGCCCTTGCTAGTAGAAGGCTCGTTGGACCTTTCGTTCTTAACTGTAATGTTATTATTATGCAAGAGTGAGCACAATTGCCCACAAGTATAATGATATAAAAATAAAATAATAACATGTGAATAAATCAATGACTTCTGAAATAAGAAAACTCGGCTTTTGAATCAAGAATGAATAACAAGAATCAAAAGATCTTCTGAGGGTCATAGGACCTTGAACTATGTCCTAGGTTGTTAAGTGTTTACACATGAAACTTTTAACAGTCATAAGACTATGGACTCTTCTTCTCGTACTTAGAGGGATCAGCCATTAGTACCATACTGTGCACAATATCTTAACGCTAAAGCTTAAATAATCCCCTATAACATGGTTGTTCATTTCAATTTGACATTAGAGTCCACACCAAAAGAAGTTTGGTTTGGATAAGCTCGACAATGGTTCTGAAATTTAGAATGTTCATCAACTATGGACTAATCGAATCAATAAGGGTTCGCTAGCCTTACAAGGTTCAATAATAATTAATATTCAAATAACATTCAAGATGTATACAATCGAATAAGTATTGTATAACAGGAATCATGCTTTAAAAGAATTATAATATCTAATGTGAAGTTTTGAACTTGAACAATTAAGGACAATAACTTACTTGATATAGAATACG
This sequence comes from Panax notoginseng, assembly GCA_016801055.1. Lineage (NCBI taxonomy): Eukaryota > Viridiplantae > Streptophyta > Magnoliopsida > Apiales > Araliaceae > Panax > Panax notoginseng. The sequence continues at coordinate 106,965,672 of CM029015.1, forward strand.
TGTCTAAGATTTGATCAATGAATAATTTAGAATTTAAGGAAAAACTTGCTTAACAACAATAATTTAGGAATAGAATATTTGCTCAATGTAAAAGTAAGGTTTAGAAACTTGCCTTTTGCACAAGCTACGATTAATTCACGTTACTTATTAAATCATACATATAAATACATTCACAATACCCATTAATCAATAGTTCGATATACCTATCGAATCCTAACATTGGCATTTGAATATGTTATTGGACTCTGTGCATAAAGACTTAGTTACTTTATTACGTAATCTTCTTCATTCATTATTATTTCTAAGTCTGACAAATCAGAGAGGGAGAGAATTAGAGAGTTGAGAAGTCAGAGAGAAATTGATAATTCTTGAGAAGGAATTCACCTCTTATTAAAATCTACACTACGCTTTGGGTAATCTCTTCAAACCTAATTTCTATTTTACGTTGATTAAGTTTCATGAATATGACTCTCCAATTTCTGTAAAATTCTCTATGGTTGGAAATTGTATTGACTATGTGGTTATATACGTGATTTATGTCATAGTAGCATGTTTAATATATATTGTATATGATTCCATATCATAAGTTTCATAATACGATGACTTGTTATTTCAAAATTTATAGAGTTTGGATTTTGGCCTTATGACCCTTATACGTAACTTTAATATGTCAACCATAAATTTTTCTACAAAATTTCCACTTATATGTGATTATGCATGATAAAACGAACAAAACGAAATTTGAATGGATGGATTTGGTGTTATAACGAATCTGTAATGTTGAAATTATGTTTTATGTTCAAAACCTTCAAGAACATCAAGAACAGTGAAATTTATATAATTTAATTATGTGATTATGTGTTTTAATGGGTTAAAATCACTCTATAAATGTTGGGTAATGATTATATATGTATTACAATGATTGGGTAAGTCTAAATTCGTGTAAAGATAACTAATTAGAAGTTATGGCCATATTCATGTATAATTTTACTTGTGATTGATTTTTTGCCTAATTTAGCCTTGTTATGTTCGCGAACTGCATAACTGCAGAAACTGCAGAAAATGAGCCTGGATAACCCCGCCCCTCGCGGCCATTACCAAACTACATTACTCCGCCCCGGCGGTCAAAAAAATAAAAAAAATAAAAATAAATAAAAATAAATATTCGATGAAAATTATTATTAAAATATTTATAAAATAAATTAAATATTTTAAATGAGATATTATGGAATAAAATAAATATTTGTTAAAAATTATTATTAAAATATTTATAAAATAAATTAAATATTTTAATTGAGATATTTATGGAATAAAATAAATATTCGATAAAAATTATTATTAAAATATTTATAAAATAAATTAAATATTTTAACTGAGATATTTATGGAATAAAATAAATATTCGATGAAATTATTATTAAAATATTTATAAAATAAAGTAAATATTTTAATTGAGATATTTATGGAATAAAATAAATATTCGATGGAAATTATTATGAAATAATTTATTCGAGTGTAATAATAGTAAGAGAATGAAAATATTCTAATTTAATTAAGTAATTAAATTAGAAGGGTAATGATTTGTTAAACAAAGTGGAGTTTATATTAAATAATTAAGTGAAAATGTAACTAATGAATGTCTATGTAGGATTTGTGGTGAACGGAAATAGTAATCGTTTAGCCTACGCACGAGGCAAGTTTCCTACCCCTACTTGTTATCATTGTTCAAGTTTATTATTTACCTTGAGTAAATTCTCATTACTATTATTCAAGTTCGAATTGTTATATTAAAGATTTATTATCCTTTCAAAGTATGAATTTGTTATACAATAATTGTTCTATTGTATACTTCTTGAGATTATTATTCAAATTGAATATCATTATTGTTGAACCTTGTTAGACTAGTGAACCTTATTGATTCGACTAGTCCATAGTTGATGAACGTTCTAAATTTCAGAACCCTTATTGAATTATCCAAACCAAACTTCCTTTGGTGCGGACTCGAATGTCAAACTGAGATGAACAATCATGTAAAGGGATTTACTTATGCGTTAGCGTTAAGATATTGTGCACAGTATGGTACTAAGGGTTGATCCCCCTAAGTACGAGAAGAAAGGTCCATAGTCTTATGATTGTTAAAGGTTTCAAGTATAACCCTTGACAACCTAGGACATAGTTCAAGGTATTATGACCCTCAGAAATTCTTTTGATTCTTGTTATTTATTCTTGATTCAAAAGTTGAGCTTTTATATTCGAAGTTATTATTTTTCCTCGCATGTTATTATATTGTTGTTTTCATTATTATACTTGTGGGCAATCGTGTTCACTCTTGCATAATAATAACATTGCAGTTAAGAACGAAAGAGCAGACGAACCTTCCACTAGTAAAGGCAAGGGAAAGGTTAACAAGTGATGAAGACTTGTTGTTTTATATGATGATGTATTTTGTTTAAGACTTAAGTTAATGATGTTGTTTAAGATTTATTTTTTTATGATTCCGAACAGATGTTTAAGGTTAGAGTAACCTGTGATTTATTTATTATGTAGTTGATGTAACCCCATAAGGGAAGATTTATTATTATTTCTATCTATTGCATGGTTTGCATTTATTTATGGGTAGATAGATGGATGATGTTGTATCGTGAACACCAGATCTTGTGGAAATGGAAGTACCAGATTTGGGGGTGTCACAGGTTGGTATCAAAGCTGTAGGTTATGAACCTTAGGTGGGGGAACAACCTTAGGTAGTAGCCTTGTAGGAGATCGAGAACATAGTGGTGATAAACTCTTATCGAGTTCTAAGAAATGAATTTCTTAATTCATTGAAGATAATAAAAGACTTTATATGTTTATGTGTTAAATTATGTGCTCACTAGTACGACTTAGTAACTAAAACTTAAAACTATGTTGTCAGGATGTCAGATGTTGGAGGAGCTAGTCGAGCTGGGGAGGAGGAACCCCGAGTGCCTATTGAGGAAGAGCCCCGAGACATTCATATTGTCAGGGAGCAGTTGATTCAGAGGGAGCCATCTCCATTATTCACTGTTGTTGGTCAGAAGCATGAGCCTGAGACTGATCAAGAGGAGGATCCTGAGGAGGAAGAGGAAGAAGAGGAGTTCCCACCGAACTCCATTGATGCTGAGATATACGACGCGTTATATGATCGTAACATAGAGTTGCAGGATACTATTCAGAATTTGACTGAGCGGGCGGTTAGTCAGCAGATTACTATTGAGCAGAGGGATAGGGAGATTGTTGTTTTTATTGTTATACTTGTGGGCAATCGTGTTCACTATTGCGTAATAATAACATTGCAGTTAAGAACGAAAGAGCAGACGAACCTTCCACTAGTAAAGGCAAGGGCAAGGTTAACAAGTGACGAAGACTTGTTGTTTTATATGATGATGTATTTTATTTAAGACTTAAGTTAATGATGTTGTTTAAGACTTATTTTTTTATGATTCCGCACAGATGTTTAAGGTTAGAGTAACCTGGGATTTATTTATTATGTAGTTGATGTAACCCCATAAGGGGAGATTTATTATTATTTCTATCTATTGCATGGTTTGCATTTATTTATGGGTAGATAGATGGATGATGTTGTATCGTGAACACCAAATCCTGTGGAAATGGAAGTACCGGATTTGGGGGTGTCACAGGTTGGTATCAAAGCTATAGGTTATGAACCTTAGGTGGGGGAACAACCTTAGGTAGTAGCCTTGTAGGAGATCGAGAACATAGTGGTGGTAAACTCTTATCGAGTTCTAAGAAATGAATTTCTTAATTCATTGAAGATAATAAAAGACTTTATATGTTTATGTGTTAAATTATGTGCTCACTAGTACGACTTAGTAACTAAAACTTAAAACTATGTTGTCAGGATGTCAGATGTTAGAGGAGCTAGTCGAGCTGGGGAGGAGGAACCCCGATTGCCTATTGAGGAGGAGCCCCGAGACATTCATATTGTCAGGGAGCAGTTGATTCAGAGGGATCCATCTCCATTGATCACTGTTGTTGGCCAGGAGCATGAGCCTGAGACTGATCAAGAGAAGGATCCTGAGAAGGAAGAGGAAGAAGAGGAGTTCCCACCGAACTCCATTGATGCTGAGATGTACAACGCGTTATATGATCGTAACATAGAGTTGCAGGATACTATTCAGGATTTGACTGAGCGGGCGGTTAGTCAGCAGATTACTATTGAGCAGAGGGATAGGGAGATTGCTGGGAAATGTAGAATGAGATTTGGTCCACGAGAAGGGTCAAAATGAGGAGAAGTCTGAAGAAATAGAGAAGTTAAAGAAGGAACTGAAGGAAAGCTCAGAGAGGCTTGCCATAGCATAGGAGGGCTGGGTACGAGAGTCACGTCGTGCTGATCTTGCAGAAGACGATCGCCGTGCGAAGAAGGCTAAGCTTGGAGAGACATACTCTACACTTAATAACGCAATGGATGAAGCTCAAGATCGAGTTTTGAGGTACCCAGTCCAGTTTGAAGGTCTACCATCGTACATACTGGATCGCAGGACGATGTCTCGCATCATAGAAGAGGAGCGTAGTATTAGTTAATTATGTGAAACTATTTGGTAGTTAATGATGTAAATTCCGATGTGATTATAAACAAAGGAATATTTTGATGTTTTAAATCCTGTAGATTCTTTATCTCGGGATAGTTGATGTAAATAGCAGTGATGCTATCGTTTGATGTTAAAACTTTTGATTTGAATAAGTATGTCAAGTTGTTTGAGATAATGTGTTAAGTGATTATGTTAAATTATTGAGTTAAGCCTTAACTATTTAGAGAATTTAATAAAGACCTAATAAGCGTATATTCTTAACAGAAATATGCCGCCGAGAAGAAGATAAAACCGTTAACCAGCTCAGGAAGAGTCAACGAATAACAACAATAGCACCAATGCTAATCCCGTCCAATAATTAGTGAACCTTCTAGCTGGAGCAATGAATAATCAACCTCAAGCTCCACCGAATACTTCGTTCAAATATTTTAAGGCGGTGGACCGCCAGAGTTTAAAGGTTCCATGAACCCGATCGAAGCTCAGACTTGGGTTATGGAGATGGAGAAGGTTTTTGAGGTCGCAAGAGTAAGAGAGGACCAGAAGACTGCGTTTGCAATGTTTATGATGAAATCTGAAGCCAATTTTTGGTGGAAAGCAAACAAAATTCATGGAGGAGAAGGTATGATTACCTGGGAGAGATTCAAGGAGATATTTTTCGAGATGTATTTCCCGACTACCTCGCAAAACCAATTGGAGGTTCAGTTTCTAGAATTAAAGCAAGGAAATATGTTTGTATCAGATTATGCAACTAGATTTAACGAATTGGTAAGGTTCGCCACATATTAAGTGCACACGGATGAGAGAAAAGCAAGAAGATTCGAACAAGGACTGAAGACGTGGTTGTATAGTAAGGTGTCAATGTTTCAGTTGAAGACATTCGCCGGGGTACTAGAGAAAGCCATACTCGCTGAGGGTGGAAGCGATGCAGTAACGAAGTATAATCAGGATCAAAAGAATAAGAAGAATGAAAGTGAATGAAATAACAAGGCTGGTGGGAGTAGCACTGAGGGTAGCCATAATCAGAAGAGGAAGTGGTCTGATAACTCGTCGGCTGGAAGTCAGCAAGGAGGGCAGAAGAAGAAGATCGAAGCGTGCTCAACCTGCGGAAAAGCACATTTGGGAGTTTGCATGAAAGGGAAGCATGTGTGCTACAATTGTGGTCAGGAAGGCCACATAGCAACAAACTGTCCAAACCCAAAGAAGGGTGCATGTTTCACTTGTGGCTGAAAGGATCATCTGGCAAGGAACTATCCCAAGAAGGGATATAGAGGAACGAGTTTAGGAGGAAATAGAGGAAATACCAGTGGAAGCACTCTGACTATCGCTGCACCAACCGCAACCAATCGACCAACTGTCAGGACATTCAACATGACAGTGCAGTCTCGCGATGTGGTGTCAGGTATCATTCCGATCAATAGAGTTAATGCTTACGTATTATTTGATTCGGGTGCTACTTGTTCATTTATATCCGATGACTTTGCTAAGAATTTAGAATTGCCTAAGGACGGGTTAGAATACCCCATGAACATAGAAATTGCGAATAGAGAAATAATCCCTATTAAGTACGTGCATAAGAACTGTAGCTTGGATATTAAGGGTAATATCATGAACGTAGATCTTATCCCGATTCGACTTGGGGAATTTGACGTTATCTTGGGAATGGACTGGTTATCCAATTATGGAGCTATAATTGATTGCCAAAAAAAGCGTATTAACCTTATGACTCCGTCAAAGGTTGTGTTTTATGGTAGCAAGTCGCCTAGACAAGCGAGTTGTCTGGCGATGATGCAGGCCAAGAAGTTATTGAGACAAGGATGTGTATGAGACTTAGCTTACATAGTCGACAGTCGAAAAGAGAATCGAAAGGTAGAAGAAATACCGATTGTGAGGGACTTCGTCGACGTATTTCCAGACGATTTGCCAGGACTTCCACCAGATAGAGAGGTAGATTTCGTGATCGATTTGCCACCTTGAACTGCTCTAATATCGAAGGCACCATACCGAATGGCACCAGTAGAAATGAAAAAATTAATGGTACAATTACAAGAATTACTGGACAAGAAGTATATCCAACCTAGCGTATCGCCGTGGGGAGCGCCGGTGTTGTTTGTGAAAAAGAAGGATGGATCGATGCAGCTCTGCATTGACTACAGAGAACTGAATAAGGTCACAATTAAGAATAGATATCCATTACCGAGGATCGACGACCTATTTGATCAATTGAAGGGAGCAAGATACTTTTCCAAGATAGACTTGAGAAGCGGTTATCATCAACTGAAGGTGAGACCAGAGGATGTACCAAAGACAGTGTTCAGAACGCGATATGATCACTACGAATTTTTGGTAATGTCATTTGGTTTAACGAATGCTCATGCAGCATTTATGGGACTAATGAATGGAGTGTTCAAGCCGTTTTTGGACAAATTCGTAGTGGTATTTATAGACGACATTTTGGTATATTCAAAAACCTAAGAAGAACACGAAGAGCATTTGAGATTAACGTTGGAGGTATTGAGAAGGGAAAAGTTGTATGCTAAGTTTTTGAAATGTGAATTTTGGATCGAGCGAGTACAATTTCTTAGTCACGTGATTGATAAAAATGGAATTTCGATAGATCCATCAAAAGTAGAAGCCGTGATTAACTGGGATCAGCCGAGAACGCCGTCGGAAGTAAGAAGTTTTCTTGGATTGGCAGGATATTATAGAAGATTTATTTAAGACTTTTCCAAGATTGCAACTCCGTTAACGAATTTAACTCAAAAAGCTGTGAAATTTATTTGGACAGAGAAGTGTGAAGAAAGCTTTCAAGAATCAAAGGAAAGGTTGAGTACAGCGCCTGTGTTATCTCTTTCGGATGATACAAAAAATTTTGTTGTTTATAGTGATGTGTCGCATAAAGGACTTGGCTGTGTGCTGATGCAAAACGGCAAAGTCATTGCGTATGCATCACGACAATTGAAGGATTACAAGAAGGGATACCCGACCCACGACTTGGAGTTAGCTGCAGTTGTTTTTGCTTTGAAAATTTGGAGGCACTATCTCTACGAGGAGAAGTGTGAAATATATACGGACCACAAGAGTCTGAAATATATTTTTACACATAAGGATTTAAATATGCGTCAAAGAAGATGGTTGGAATTAATCAAGGATTACGACTGTAAGATTTTATACCATCCGAGCAAGGCAAATATGGTTGCCGACGCCTTAAGTAGAAAGGGTCGTGAGAAGTTGATGATGTTGACTGCCTAGGAGGAGTTAATTGCAGAAATGGAGAAACTGGAATTGGAAGTGAAGTATCCTATGGAGATTGATGAGAAGCTATTTCAGATGCAATCTGGTACAACTCTACTAGATAAAGTAAAGGAGGCTTAGCTTCAGGACGAAGAATGTAAAAAGGTGACAAAGAAGATATCTGAAGGAACCGAACAAAGATTTAAGATGGATAAAGAAGGAATACTGAGATTTGAAAGCAAAATTTGGGTACCGCCAGTACAACAGATTAAGGATGACATTTTAAGCGAGACTCATAGTTCATGATATTCGATTCACCCTGGTAGTACCAAGATGTACCAAGATCTTCGACAACATTTCTGGTGGCCAAATTTGAAACGTGATGTTGTAGAGTGTGTTGCCAAGTGTCTGATCTTTCAAAAAGTAAAAGCAGAACATCAGAGACCAAGTGGATTACTTCAACCGTTGGAAATCCCAGAATGGAAATGGGAACATATTACAATGGACTTCGTGGTTGGCCTTCCGACGACTCAGAAAGGCTACGACGCAGTATGGGTTATCATTAACTGACTGACGAAATTCGCACACTTTCTTCCGATCAAAATTAGATTCAACTTAGATCAGTTGGCAAGGTTATATGTGAAAGAGATTATTTCGAGGCACGGAGTACCGGTGTCAATTGTTTCCGATAGAGATCCGCGCTTTACATCGAACTTCTGGAAACGTCTGCAAGAATGCTTAGGCACGCAATTGCAGATGAGTACAGCATACCACCCTCAAATAGACGGACAGAACGAAAGAATGATTCAGACATTAGAAGATATGCTAAGAGCCTGCGTGATGGACTTTAAAGGAAATTGGAATGATCACCTACCGTTAGTAGAGTTCAGGTACAACAACAGTTACCATGCTAGTATTGGCATGCCGCCTTATGAAGTGTTATACGGCAGAAAGTGCAGAACTCCGCTTTACTGGGATGAATTAGGTGAAAGACAATTGCTAGGGCCATAATTGGTACAGTAGATAGCCAAAATAGTCAAAGTGATCCGAGCACGACTGATAGCAGCTCAAGATAGACAGAAGAAATACGTTGATCCACATCGTAAGGATATTGAGTTTGAATCAGGAAGTTATGTGTTCTTAACGGTCTCTCCCTAGAAGGGAAAGATCAGGTTCGGAAAGAATGGGAAATTGAGCCCAAGATTCATTGGACCCTTTGAAGTACTACGAAGAATCGGAGAAGTCGCGTATGAGGTAGCCTTACCTCCATCACTCGAGAATATCCACAACGTCTTCCATGTTTCTGTGTTACGACCCTACAAAGCCGATTACAAGCATGTAATTGAATACGAACCCCTGCATTTTGAAAAAGACTTATCTTACGAAAACATTCTTGTTCAAATTATCGACCGAAAAGAATAAGTTCTGAGAAATAAAGTTATACCTTCTGTTAAGGTAATTTGGAGGAACCACAACACTGAAGAAGCTACGTGGGAACTCGAAGAGAATATGATAAAAAATTACCCTCATTTATTTACTTAAATTATGTGTAAGCGATTCTGGGGACAGAATTTTGTAGGGGGAGAATGTAACGGGTCGAATTTATTGAGTCGTGATTCTGGGGACAGAATCCTTTTAAGGGGGGAAAGATGTGACGAACGAGATTTTTGTAAATTAATTTTAATATTTATTGAAATAAATAAATATTTTTCGATGATTTAATTATTGGATTAAATAATTATTTGATGCAATTGTGATAGATTAATTTAATTATACGTATTATATTTATTAAATTAATGTGGGGGATATTTATTATTCAAAGTATGTATTTATGTGAGCTTATTGAATTAAAAAGGAATATTTAATAAGCCTAATGTTATTTTAATTATTTTAATAATTAATTAAAGATTTAATAATTTAATGTAATTAATTAGTGAGAAAAGTAATTATATGATTATGTGAATTTATGATAAATTATTATATTTTACTTAATTTAAATTAAATAAGATATTTGAATTATTGTGTATGGGTGTGACATGATTTAAACTGTATAATAAAAAGTTTTATTAAATTAAATGGTTATAAGCCTTTAAGGCTAGCCACATGAGGTCTTAAGAGGAGTTGAGGGCAGTTAAACCACGTATGGAGTAACTAACCTCAACTCTGCACATAAAGACTCAGTTACTTTATTACGTATTCTTCTTCATTCATTATTATTTCTAAGTCTGACAAATCAGAGAGGGAGAGAATTAGAGAGTTGAGAAGTCAGAGAGAAATTGATAATTCTTGAGAAGGAATTCACCTCTTATTAAAATCTACACTACGCTTTGGGTAATCTCTTCAAATCCAATTTCTATTTTACGTTATTTAAGTTTCATGAATATGGCTCTCCAATTTCTGTAAAATTCTTTGTGGTTCGAAATTGTATTGACTACGTGGTTATATACGTGATTTATGTCATAGTAGCATGTTTAATATATATTGTATATGATTCCATATTATAAGTTTCATAATACGATGACTTGTTATTTCAAAATTTACAGAGTTTGGGTTTTGGCCTTATCGCCCTTATACGTAACTTTAATATGTCAACCATAAATTTTTCTACAAAATTTCCACTTATATGTGATTATGCATGATAAAACGAACAAAACGAAATTTGAATGAATGGATTTGGTGTTATAATGAATCTATAATGTTGAAATTATGTTTTATGTTCAAAACCTTCAAGAACATCAAGAACAGTGAAATTTATATAATTTAATTATGTGATTATGTGTTTTAATGAGTTAAAATCACTCTATAAATGTTGGGTAATGATTATATATGTATTACAATGATTGGGTAAGTCTAAATTCGTGTAAAAATAACTAATTGGAAGTTATGGCCATATTCACGTATAATTTTACTTGTGATTGATTTTTGGCCTAATTTGGCCTTGTTATGTTCGCGAACTGTAGAACTGCAGAAACTGCAGAAAATGAGCCTGGATAACCCCGCCCCCGTCGGGCGTTACCAAACTACATTAACCCGCCCCGGCGGTCAAAAAAATAAAAAATAAAAATAAAAATAAATATTCGATGAAAATTATTATTAAAATATTTATAAAATAAATTAAATATTTTAAGTGAGATATTATGGAATAAAATAAATATTTGATGAAAATTATTATTAAAATATTTATAAAATAAATTCAATATTTTAATTGAGATATTTATGGAATAAAATAAATATTCGATAAAAATTATTATTAAAATAAATTAAATATTTTAATTGAGATATTTATGGAATAAAATAAATATTCGATAAAATTATTATTAAAATAATTATAAAATAAATTAAATATTTTAATTGAGATATTTATAGAATAAAATAAATATTCGATGGAAATTATTATAAAATAATTTATTCGAGTGTAATAATAGTAAGAGAATGAAAATATTCTAATTTAATTAAGTAATTAAATTAGAAGGGTAATGATTTGTTAAATAAAGTGGAGTTTATATTAAATAATTAAGTGAAAATATAACTAATGAATGTCTGTGTAGGATTTGTGGTGAACGGAAGTAGTAATCGTTTAGCCTACGCACGAGGCAAGTTTCCTATCCCTACTTGTTATCATTGTTAAAGTTTATTATTTATATTGAGTAAATTCTCATTACTATTATTCAAGTTCGAATTGTTATAATAAAGATTTATTATCCTTTCAAAGTATAAATTTGTTATACAATAATTGTTCTATTGCATACTTCTTGAGATTATTATTCAAATTGAATATCATTATTGTTGAACCTTCTTAGACTAGTGAACCTTATTGATTCGACTAGTCCATAGGTGATGAACGTTCTAAATTTCAGAACCCTTATTGAATTATCCAAACCAAACTTCCTTTGGTGCGGACTCGAATGTCAAACTGAGATAAACAACCCTGCAAAGGGATTTACTTATGCGTTAGCGTTAAGATATTGTCCACAGTATGGTACTAAGGGTTGATCCCCCTAAGTACGAGAAGAAAGGTCCATAGTCTTATGACTGTTAAAGGTTTTAAGTATAACCCTTGATAACCTAGAACATAGTTCAAGGTCTTATGACCATCAGAAATTTTTTTGATTCTTGTTATTCATTCTTGATTCAAAAGTTGAGCTTTTATATTCGAAGTTATTATTTTTCCTCGCATGTTATTATATTGTTGTTTTCATTATTATACTTGTGTGCAATTGTGCTCACTATTGCGTAATAATAACATTGCAGTTAAGAACGAAATAGCAGACGAACCTTCCACTAGTAAAGGCAAGGGAAGGGTTAACAAGTGATGAAGACTTGTTGTTTTATATGATGATGTATTTTGTTTAAGACTTAAGTTAATGATGTTGTTTAAGACTTATTTGTTTATGATTCCGCACAAATGTTTAAGGTTAGAGTAACCTGGAATTTATTTATTATGTAGTTGATGTATCCCCATAAGGGGAGATTTATTATTATTTCTATCTATTGCATGGTTTGCATTTATTTATGGGTAGATAGATGGATGGTGTTGTATCGTGAACACCAAATCTTGTGAAAATAGAAATACCGGATTTGGGGGTGTCACAGCTATTCCCAATTCGTCAAACAACACTCATGAGTTCAGGAACTTTTCATAATCATATGAGTTTAAGAACTTGTCCTAGTCAGACCTTTGGCGTCCATTCGCTGAGGGATTCATAAACATTTCATATAACTACGAGTCACGAACATGCCATAAGTATGAGTTTTAAGAACTCGTACTTAACCTTATATTCTCTACCTATACCCTACCTATCTGTTATACACACGCAAAAAGAATTACCTTCTCAACACGTATATAGCGAACAGCGATACACAATTTATAGTACATCTGAAATCCTACTTATTCCTAACTCCATTCTCAATACGAATTTCATTTAATCCGTATTCATAATCCTTTCCTGAATCTGCCTCGTACCAATTTATAGTACAACTGACACACATCAGTCTTCGCTATAAACTTTTTAATCATTCGCTTGATCCTTCTCCATACTATAACCTTATCCGACCACGGGGTGATATCATCGTATATATTACGATTCAGTTCTATACTATGATCGTTTTATTTTACGATCTCCTATCCCTGTACTTTTAGTCTTTTGGACTCTATCTATTCATCACTGCTGTTCACCTTTATTAGGGAACTCCGTATCTTTTTAACTCGTCGAGATTCGTCTTGGAATCTTACCGACTCACTAACGCTATTTGAGTTAGTCATTATCCCAATCACTATGGTTATTTGTCTCAGGTATTCCTACCTAAGGTTCATAACCTACAACTTTGATACCAACTGTAAAAGCCCCAAATCCGGGTCCTAATCACCACAGATCTGGTATACTATTTCTATAGCTATTGCGAAAGATATAAACATAAATTGTTTATACAATAATCTTTACATATTAATCCCCAAGGTCGAGTAACCTTAACTTATACATAATTCATAACCTAATCGACTTACAATGTCATTATCATACAATTCTATTACAATTTTTATCTGTACAATGAACAAATGATAGAACTGTCTTTGACTTTTCCTGTATCCGACGTATTCATCTTAATATGCAATGTTTAACATGATATAGCAAAGGTGAGCAATAAGTTTGTCCAGCAATTTTAAATTTATTTGAGGATATATAATGATTGAAAGAATATGAATAAAAGGCTAGCTACATTCAACAATATAATTGTGAACTAGCAGGAATCAAATTTCATAACTGAACGATCACGACATGAATAAATTTAAGTAATAAAAAAGAACACAATATCTAGATCGGATGGTAATGAAGGTGATCTGCCTTTCATACCTGATGAATACATGCAATATGCACAGAGTGCGAATCAATAATTCATAGACATGGTAATCAACAATAATTAACCATAAGCATATTCGAATGAAACAACTCGAGGTCGAGTTTAAGAAAACTTGCACAATAATTAGAAGGTCAATGTCAGGAACTTGCATGTATCACCGACTACTGCTACACAATTTATATCGCTTTATCTGAAGACCTAATATTAATAATATAGATATCCAATATTAGAATAATATCATCACAATATAATACTGTTATAAATATATTTATAAAATAATCCTAAACACATAACACATAACCCTATCAGTCCACAAACTACTTAAGACTCAGTATCAAGTCAAACTTTTTCAGTTTGAGTTGAACCCGACTCAATTCTAACATCCCGACAGTGCGACAAACGAGATTTTATAATTTTATTTGAATATTTATTTAATTAAATATATATTTTTCGATAATTTAATTATTGAATTAAATAATTAATTGATAAAATTGTGGTAGATTAATTTAATTATGTGTTATATTTATTAAATTAATGTGGAGAATTTTGATTATTCAAAGTACGTAATTATGTGAGCTTATTGAATTAAAAGAAATATTTAATAAGCCTAATATTATTTTATTTAAATTAATAATAATGAGAAAATTAATAATTTGACATAATTAATAAATGAGAAAATTAATTATGTGACTATGTGAACTAATGAGAAATTATCATATTTTATTTAAATTAAAGTAGATAAGATATTTGATTTATTTTATAAAGGGTTATGACACTATTAAACTATAGGATAAAAGATTTATTAAATTAAATGGATTTGAGCAATTTAAGGCTTGCCAAACGAAGCCTTATTATGAGTTGGGAGTAGTTAACCCATGATCGGGTTAACTGACCATACAGCGTCAGTTCCTATATTTTCATACGTCTTCTTCTTTTTATTTTCTAAGTTTATCAAAGCAAATCACAGAGAGAATTTAGAATTAGTGAGAGTAAAAGAGAAGGATTGTAAAAATTGGAAGTTGCTATCACCCTTCTGTAATTCAAGTAGAGCAATCAAGGGTAAACCCTTAAACTTAAGTTTTTATTTACGTCATTTGAAGTTTTTATGGAAAATTTGTGTAAGTCTCTTTATTTGAAAATTTAGAGTCTCTGTAACTGAAAAGGGTAACAATTATGTGTATATATGTGTTAATATATTATCATAACATGTTTAACTATATATTATATGTTTTCATAACATCGAATTTATAGAAATCTGTCGTATATAGTTTCTTAAAGTTACAGGGTATAATATATGGCCAAATGGCTATTACGCACGAATTTTATGTGTTAAATCATATGTTGCATCATAAATTTATACTTACATATTATTATGTATGTTAAAACAAACAAATCAAACTTCGAATGGACAGATTTGGTGTTATAACGAGCCTGTAGTGTTAATTTTTATGTTTTGTGTTCAAAACTTTCAAGAACATCAAGTACAGTAAAATTACATGTTTTGATTCTATAAATTATGTGTTTTAACTTGTTAAAATCACTCTAGAAAGGTTGAGTAATGATCATACATGACTTATAATATTTGGGTATGCTTAAATTAATGTATGGACAAGAAAATTAGAAGTTTTTGCCATATTTTGTGTTCTTCACAGAACATATAATTGAACTTGTGAGAGATTTTTTGGCCTAATTTGCCCTTGTTATGTTCGCAAACTGCAGAAACTAAATTACCCCGCCCCGACGGCAAAAAAAAATTAAAATTAAATAATTAAAATATTTATCAATTAAAATAAATATTTTTTAAGTGAGATATTTATGGAATAAAATAAATATTTAATGCAAATTATTATTAAAATATTTATCAAATAAAATAAATATTTTAGTTGAAATATTTATGGAAATTATTATTAAAATATTTATAAAATAAAATAAATATTTTAATTGAGATATTTATGGAATGAAATAATTATTTGATGGAAATTATTATTAAAATATTTATAAAATAAAATAAATATTTTATGAATGAAATAAATATTCGATAGAAATTATTATGAAAATATTCTAATTTAATTAAGTAATTAAATTAGAAGGGTAATTAATAATAAAGTGGAGTTATATTAAATAATTAAGTGAAAATGTAACTAATGAATGTCGTGAATACATATGGTATGTGTGTAGGACTTGTGGTGAACGGAAGTAGTAATCGTTTAGCCTACGCACGAGACAAGTTCCTAAACCTTGTTTCTTTACATAAAGTAAGTTCCTTATTCTATCTTGTTTATTATTGTTCAAGTTAAGATTTCATATTAGATCATATCATTCTTTAAAAGCATGATTCTATTATACAATACTTATTCGATTGTATACATATTGAATTTTTTTATTCAAATTGAATATCAATTATTGTTGAACCTTGTTAGACTAGTGAACCCTTATTGATTCGACTAGTCCATAGTTGATGAAAGTTCTAAATTTCAGAACCATTGTTGAGCTTATCCAAACCAAACTTCTTTTGGTGTGGACTCTAATGTTAAACTGAGATGAACAACCCTGTTATAGGGGATTATTTATGCTTTAGCGTTAAGATATTGTGCACAATATGGTACAAATGGCTGATCCCCCTAAGTATGAGAAGAAGAGTCCATAGTCTGATGATTGTTAAAGGTTTCAAGTATAAACACTTGACAACCTAGGACATAGTTCAAGGTCTTATGACCCTCAGAAGTTATTTTGATTCTTGAATTCATTCTTGATTTAAAAGCCAAGTTTTCTTATTTCAGAAGTCATTGATTTATTCGCATGTTATTATTTTATTGTTATATTATTATACTCGTGGGCAATCGTGCTCACTCTTGCGTAATAATAACATTGCAGTTAAGAACGAAAGGTCCGACGAGCCTTCTACTAGCAAAGGCAAGGGCAAAGTTAACAAGTGCTGAAGACTTGTTGTTTATTAGTTATGTTATGTTTCAGACTTATGTTTAAGTTGTGTAAGACTTAATATTTGTTTATGTTTTCGCATTTGAGATTTAAGGTTAGTATGACCTGGGATTGATGTATTTACATTCAGATGTTGTACCTCCATAAGGAGAAGATTTATTTCTATCTATTTATGGCTTTCATTTATTATTGGTAGATAGATACATGATGTTTGGATAGTGAACGCCAAATTTCATGGGAATTAAAGTACCCAGATTTGGGGGTGTCACAGGTTGGTATCAAAGCTGTAGGTTATGAACCTTAGGTAGGGGAACAACCTTAGGTAGTAGCCTTATTGGAAGAATATAGTGATGGAAAACTCTTATCGAGTTATAAGAAATGAATTTTTTAATTTATTGAAGATAAGAAAAGACTTTATGTGCTTATGTGTTAAATTATGTGTTCGCTAGTACGACTTAGTAACTAAAACTTGAAACTGTGTTGTCAGGATGTCGGATGTTGGAGGAGCTAGTCGAGCTGGGGAGGAGGAACCCCGAGTACCTACAGAGGAGGAACCCCGAGACATTCATGTCGTCAGGGAACAGTTGGTACAGAAAGAGCCATCTTCGTTGATCACTATTGTTGGTCAGGAGCATGAGCTTGAGACTGATCCATAGGAGGATCCTGAGGAGGAAGAGGAAGAAGATGAGTTCCCACCGAACTCTATTGATGCTGAGATGTACGACGAGCTATATGACCGTAACGTAGAGTTACGTGACACTGCCTAGGATCTGAGTGAGCGGGCGATTATTCAACAGATTACCATCTAGTAGAGGGATAGGGATATTGTGACTCTTCACACATGTC
Organism: Panax notoginseng; assembly: GCA_016801055.1. Taxonomy (NCBI): domain Eukaryota; kingdom Viridiplantae; phylum Streptophyta; class Magnoliopsida; order Apiales; family Araliaceae; genus Panax; species Panax notoginseng. The sequence goes on from CM029015.1 coordinate 106,983,115, forward strand.
TAGGAAACGTGGAGTGGGATTTGGTTCACGAGAAGGGTCAAATCGAGGAGAAGTCCGAGGAAGTAGAGAAGTTGAAGACTGAAAGAGAGCTCAGCAAGGCTGACCATAGTAGAGGAAACTTGGGTAAGAGAATCACGCCGTGCTGATCTTGCAGAAGAGGATTGTCGTGCAAAGAAGGCTAAGCTTGGAGAGACGTACTCTACACTTTAAAATGCAATAGATGAAGCCCAGGATCGAGTTATGAGGTACCCAATCCAGTTCGAAGGACTACCATAGTATATGCTAGATCGCCGAACGATGTCCCGCATCATAGAAGAGGAAACTAGCAAGGCTATTCAACGCCTTAACAGGCAACGATAGGATTTGTTTAATTATATGAAAACTTATCTGGTATTTAGATGTAAATTCCGATGTGTTTATAAACAAAGGAATATTTTAATGTTTTAAATCATATAGATTCTTTATCTCAGGATAGTTGATGTAAATAGCAGTAATGCTATCATATGATGTTAAAACTTTCGATTTGAATAAATATATCAAGTGATTTGAGAAAATGTGTTAAGTGATTTTGTTAAATTATTTGAGTTAAACATTAAATATTTAGAGAAGTGGATAAAGATCTAATAAGCATATATTTTAATAGAAATATGCCACCGAGAAGAAGACCAAATCGTCGACTAGCCAAAGAAGGGTCAACGAATAACAACAGCAATAACGCCAATGCTAACCTTGTTCAGCAGTTGGTGAATTCACTGGCTGGAGCAATTAACAATCAACCAAAAGCTCCACCAAGTACAACGTTCAAGGATTTCAAGGCGGTGGGACTGCCAGAGTTCAAAGGCTCCATGAACCCGATAGAAGCTCAAACTTGGGTTATGGATATGGAGAAAGTTTTTGATGTCGCCAGAGTCAAAGAGGACGAGAAAACCGTCTACGCAACGTTCATGTTGAAATCAGAAGCCAGTTATTGGTGGCAAGCAAATAAGGTCCGTGGAGGAGAAGGTGTGATCACCTAGGAGAGGTTTAAGGAGATGTTCTTCGAGATGTACTTTCCAACAAGCTCGTAAAACCAAATAGAGGTCCAATTTTTGGAGTTAAAACAGAAAAATATGTCCGTACCAGATTATGCGGCAAAATTCAATGAGTTGGCTAGGTTCACCACGTATCAAGTACACACGGATGAGAGAAAAGCAAGAAGGTTTGAACAGGGACTGAAGCCCAAATTATATAGCAAAGTATCAATGTTTCAGCTAAACACTTTTGCTGGAGTACTGGAGAAAGCCATACTCGTTGAAGGTAGAAGCGATGCGATAACTAAATATAATCAGGATCAAAAGAAGAAGAAGAAGAAGAAGAGTGAAAATGAAAGAATTAACAAGGCTAGTGGAAGTAACACGGGAGGTGGTAATAATCAGAAGAAAAGGTGGTCTGACAAGTCGTCAACTGGAAATCAACAAGGAGGTCAAAAGAAGAGGATCAAAGCGTGCCCGACCTTCGGGAAAGCTCATTTTGGAGTATGTATAAAGGGTAAACGAGTGTGCTACAATTATGGTCAGGAAGGCCACATAGCACCTAACTGTCGTAACCCAAAGAAGGGTACCTACTTTACTTGTGGCTTAAAGGATCATCTTGCAAGGGACTGTCCTAAAAAGGCATCTGGAGGGACAGGATCAGGTGGAATTAGGGGAAACAGCAGTGGAAGCGCTCTGACCATCACATGACCAACTGTAACTAACCGACCGATAGCCAGGACATTCAACATGACAGTGTAGGATGCAGTGCAGTCTCGTGATGTGATGTCAGGTATCATTCCAATCAATAAAGTTAATGCTTACGTATTATTTGATTCGGGTGCTACTTGTTCATTTATATTCGATGACTTTGCTAAGAACTTAGAATTGCCTACGGATGAGTTAGAACACCCTATGAACATAAAAATTGCGAATAGAGAAATAATCCCTGTTAAGTACGTATATAAGAACTGTAGAGTGGATATTAAGGGTAATATCATGAACATAGATCTTATCCCTATTCGACTTGGGGAATTTGACGTTATCTTGGGAATGAAATGGTTATTCAATTATGGGGCTGTAATTGATTGCCAGAAGAAGCGTATTAACCTTATGACTCCGTCAAAGGTTGTGATTTATGGTAGCAAGTCGCCTAGACAAGCGAGTTATCTGACGATGATGCAGGCCAGGAAGTTGTTAAGACAAGGCTGCGTTGAATATCTAGCTTACATAGTCGACAGTTGTAAAGAGAATCCGAAAGTAGGGGAGATACCAGTAGTGAGGGACTTCGCCGACGTATTCCCGGACGATTTGCCAGGACTTCTTCCAGATAGAGAGGTTAAATTTGTGATTGATTTGGCACCAGGAATGGCTCCAATATCGAAGGCACCGTATCGAATGGCACCAGTAGAGATGAAAGAATTGATGGTACAACTACAAGAATTACTGGACAAGAAATACATTCAATCGAGCGTATCACCGTGGGAAGCGCCGGTGTTGTTTGTGAAGAAGAAGGATGGGACGATGCGGCTTTGCATCGACATTAGAGAACTGAATATGGTCACGATTAAGAATAGATATCCATTACCGAAGATCGATGATCTATTTGATTAATTGAAGGGAGCGAGATACTTTTCAAAGATAGACTTGAGAAGTGGTTATCATCAACTGAAGGTGAGGCCAGAGGATGTATCGAAGACAACGTTCAGAACACGATATGGTCACTACAAATTTTTGGTAAAGTCATTTGGTCTAACGAATACTCCTGCAACATTCATGGGCTTAATGAATGGAGTGTTCAAGCTGTTTTTGGACAAATTCATAGTGGTATTTATAAATGACATTTCGGTATATTTAAAAACCAAGGAAGAACATGAAGAGCATTTGAAGGTAACGTTAGAGGCATTGAGAAGGGAGAAGTTGTGACCATGTTCCATTCCGAGCATGTTACTTTGAATTGAATATGCATATAAATTACCTGATGTAGAATAAGGTGGTTATGTATATAGTACGCCATAATAGGTTTGTTTTGACTTGGTTATTCAAAGAAGGCTTAAAGATTTGAAAATTAGAAATTGTATACATGGAGTAATATACATTCTGACTTTGTGAACATATGTAAATAACTTGAGTATGTGCACAAATGCATATGAAATCATGATTTAGACTATGCAAACTCATCTTGTATGCTTGAAGAAGTTTTACTAATAGAGACTTAAAGTTTCAAAAATGACCTTGATAAACTATATATATACATTAAGTTGGGAACTTGTAAGCATGCTTGTATATTCTAATATATATATATATATATATATATATATATATATGTGTGTGTGTGTGTGTGTGTGTGTGTGTGTGTGTGTGTGTGTGTGTGTGTGTGAGCGCATGATGTATAGTAAGTGAAGTGAATTTGCATACTTGGTAGCTTAACATGAGATATTCAAACTTAGAACCATATTATGAAAGAAGGAACCTAGATTGAACTTGAGAGGTACGAAGGGATCCTTGACATGTTAATATTTATTATGTGTGTAAGGATGGGCAGGCTAAACCAAGCAAGTGATTTCTCAGCCCTGGTTTGAACTAGGAGCCGTGCGGTCGCGCGTCTCCTTAGTACAAATCAAGCGCGGCCGCGCCACCCTGCAATAGGATCAGATTTCTGTAGTTATTCTGTGGTTTCATAAATGCCTAAGTTGTTACTTTAATCTGTAATACTTGTCCAGTATAGTATTCATGTGATAAAGAGCATGCTATTGAAAGAATTCTATGATGAATTAGCGTTTACAACTTTAAAGTAAGTAGTGATTTCAACTATGACATAGTATATTAGAAACTAATCGGGTAATGTAATGATACATGTATAGAAGCATGCCATGTGACGATTTTATTTTTTGTAAGTGTAGACTCATATTAGTTTACACATACTAATTGGAAAGACCGACTTGTTAATGTTAGGTCATTGCAACGCAAGTTAATTAAAGCTAGAATTATATTGTAGCTGAGCAAACATGCAAGTTTCCTAACTTACACAACTTTAGATTTTGTGCAAGTTCTTGAATTTCATGTGATTCATATGTTGAATGTAAGTTCTCTAAACTTACTCAAATTTATATTGAGCAAGTCTCCGAACTTCACTCTTTGATAGTGCAAGTTACTAAACTTCACTTATTTTTGTGAAAGTTTCCTACCCTTCTCATATTGTATTGAGCAGGTTATTATTGAATTAAAAGTTATTCATTTAAGCTTGAACTTTATTTCCAAGCATGCTATTAAGTGGTTTAATTACTTTACAATTATTCCACATCGATATTATTGATATTCGCACTTAGTGCACTCGAGTTCGTACAGTCTTGGACTTATACATTATTTAAAGTTCTATAATTCTTGAACTGTGTCAAATAGAGTCTGAACCTTTGTTCGGTCAGACAAAGTGTAAGAAGTTTTATAAAAGCTATCCAAACCAATTGATGGTAAGGATTCTTAGACTGAAAGAACACCCCTTTTTATGATAGGGGAGTACCCCTAGTATCTTATATAAGATATAAATAGCATATTTAAATGTTATGCATATACATGGTGTACGCGAGACTGATCCCCTCAAGTACTTATTCTATAGCCAGCAACCAAAGGGTCAATAAGCTATTGATTCCATTGGAGTTGTTTAGTTCAAAGTCTAATTGACTAGCAGTTATTCTAAAAGCAATCATTATCTTTGCTTCCAATATTCATATTGTTGAATCCTTCAGTTATTCATATTGTTGAATTCATTGTCAGATATTTTTTCATTCATCATGATATATACTTATTGTTGTATTTAAATTTGCTGAGCAAACTTGTTGTTCATCCTTGTTATATCATAAATTATATTACAGCTAAGCCCGAGACCTGGGGAAAGGACAAGGGTAAAGGAAAGATGTAGGATAGTTGCAAGGAGTCGACTTTACTTTATGCCTATTTTAAATTACTGTTATGTAATATGAACCTTAATGATTATTTTATGGTATGTTTGAAAGATTGTATTAAGGTTATCGAATCTTTGGACTAGTAACACCTTTTGAATGAACAACGTATGTTTACTATATTCCGTATTTAGTTATCATATGTTGTTTAGAGGTGGATGCTTGGTTTTTTATCGTGATGACTGAACCGGGGTCAGAGGACCTGGATTCGGGGGCGTCACAACATATCATATAATAGTGGGACAATGATAATCAGATCGAATTCAATACTAAGTATTCATGTATTTACAACTCCATCAATTTTTTATCATCTTTGCACCAGGTTACATGGTATATAAGTGATAAAATAAAAATATATTTTGATATTTCAAATAATTTTCATTTAGCCGAAACAAGTAGCATAGACTATTCTTTAAATCTTTTTAAAAATCATTGTAAATAAGTTTTATCATCTCAATAGGTAACGATGTGTCGGTGGCCCGAAGTTCACGCATACACAATGGTCGCCAGGAGTTAAGAATAAAAATTCATTTTCAAAAGCACAAAGTGCGTATTTAGCTTGATGGCAAAATTTTTGAGTCTAGCATAGCTAGAAGATTTAGAAAACTTATGTCTCCACTAATGATCAATTACTTAAACAGTCTATATGTTCCTATTATCCTCAATACTCCATTTACACATAGCTATTCCCAGTTTGTCAAACCACACTCATGAGTTCAGGAACTTTTCACAATCATATGAGTTTAAGAACTTGTCCTAGTCAGACCTTTGGCATCCATTCACTGAGGGATTCATAAACATTTTATATAACTATGAGCCACGAACATGCCATAAGTATGAGTTTTAAGAACTCGTACTTAACCTTATATTCTCTACCTATACCCTACCTATCTGTTATACACACGCGAAAAGAATTACCTTCTCAACAAGTATATAGCAAACAGCGCGACACAATTTATAGTACATCTGAAATCCTACTTATTCCTAACTCCATTCTCAATACGAATTTCATTTAATCTGTATTCATAATCCTTTCCTGAATCTGCCTCGTACCAATTCATAGTATAACTGACACACAACCATCTTTGCTGTAAACTTTTCAGTCATTCGCTTGATCCTTCTCTATACTATAACCTTATCAGATCACGGAGTGATCTCATCGTATATATTACGATTCATTTCTATACTATGATCGTTTTATTTTACGACCTCCTATCCCTGTACTTTTAGTCTTTTAGACTCTATCTATTCATCACTACTGTTCACCTTTATTAGAAAACTATGTATCTTTTTAACTCGTCGAGATTTGTCTAGGAATCTTACCAAATCACTAACTCTATTTGAGTTAGTCCTTATCCCAATCACTACGGTTATTAGTCTCAGGTATTCCTATCTAAGGTTCATAACCTACAGCTGTAAAAGCCCCAAATCTGGGTCCTAATCACCATGGATCTGGTATAATATTTCTATAACTATTGCGAAAGATATAAACATAAATTGTTTATACAATAATCTTTACACATTAATCCCCAAGGTCGAGGTACCTTAACTTATACATAATTCATAACCTAATCGACTTACAATGTCATTATCATACAATTCTATTACAATTTTTATCTGTATAATGAACAAATGATAGAACTGTCTTTAACTTTTCCTGTATCCGACGTATTCGTCTTAATCTGTAATGTTTATCATGATATAGCAAGGGTGAGCAACAAGTTTGCCCAGCAAGTTTAAATTTATTTGAGGATGTATCATGATCGAAAGAATATGAATAAAAAGCTAGCTACATTCAATAATATAATTGTGAACTAGCAGGAATCAAATTTCATAACTGAACGATCAGGACGACATGAATAAATTTCAATAATAAACAAGAACTCAATATCTGGATCGGATGGTAATGAAGGTGATCATCCTTTCATACCTGATAAATACATTCAATATGCACAGAGTGCGAATCAAAAATTCATAGACATGGTAATCAGCAATGATTAACCATAAGCATATTCGAATGAAACAACTCGATGTCGAGTTTAAGAAAAGTTGCACAATAATTAAAAGTTCAAGGTTAGGAACTTGTATGTATCACCGACTACTACTACACAGTTTATATCGCTTTATCCGAAGACCTAATATTAATAATATAGATATCCAATATTAGAATAATATCATCACAATATAATACTGTTATAAATATATTTATAAAATAATCCTAAACACATAACACATAACCATATCGGTCCACAAACTACTTAAGACTCGGTATCAATTCAAACTATTTCAGTCTGAGTTGAACCCGACACAATTCTAACATCCCGACGGTGTGACAAATGAGATTTTATAAATTTATTTGAATATTTATTTAATTAAATAAATATTTTTTGATAATTTAATTTTTAGATTAAATAATTAATTGATGAAATTGTGGCAGATTAATTTAATTATATGTGTTATATTATTAAATTAATGTGAAGAATTTTGATTATTCAAAGTATGTAATTATGTGAGCTTATTGAATTAAAAGAAATATTTAATAAGCCTAATATTATTTTATTTAAATTAATAATTAATGAGAAAATTAATAATTTGACATAATTAATAAATGAAAAAAAATTAATTATGTAACTATGCGAACTATTGAGAAATTATCATATTTTATTTAAATTAAAGTAGATAAGATATTTGATTTATTTTATAAAGGGTTATGACACTATTAAACTATAGGATAAAATATTTATTAAATTAAATAGATTTGAGCCGTTTAAGGCTAGCCAACCGAAGCCTTATTATGAGTTGGGAGCAGTTAACCCATAATCGGGTTAACTGACCATACAGCGTCAGTTCCTATATTTTCATACGTCTTCTTCTTTTTATTTTCTAAGTTTATCAAAGCAAATCACAGAGAGAATTTAGAATCAGTGAGAGTAAATGAGAAGGATTGTGATAAATTGGAAGTTCCTATCACCCTTGTGTAATTCAAGCAGAGCAATCAAGGGTAAATCCTTAAACTTAAGTTTTTATTTACGTCATTTGAAGTTTTTATGGAAAATTTGTGTAAGTCTCATTATTTGAAAATTTAGAGTCTCTGTAATTGAAAAGGGTAACGATTATGTGTATATATATTTTAATATATTATCATAACATGTTTAACTATATCTTGTATGTTTTCATAACATCAAATCATAGAAATCTGTCGTATATAGTTTCTTAAAGTTACAGAGTATAAAATATGGCCATATGGCTCTTACGCACGAATTTTATATGTTAAATCATATGTTGCATCATAAATTTATACTTACATATTATTATGTACGTTAAAACAAACAAATCAAACTTCGAGTGGACAGATTTGGTGTTATAACGAACCCGTAGTGTTAATTTTTATGTTTTGTGTTCAAAACTTTTAAGAACATCAAGAACAATAAAATTACATGTTTTGATTCTGTAAATTATGTGTTTTAACTTGTTAAAATCACTCTAGAAAGGTTGGGTAATGATCATATATGAATTATAATATTTGGGTATGCTTAAATTAATGTATGGACAAGGAAATTGGAAGTTATGACCATATTTTGTGTTCTTCATAGAACGTATAATTGAACTTGTGAGAGATTTTTAGCCTAATTTGGCATTGTTATGTTCGCGAACTTCAGAAACTGAGTTTGGGTAACCCCGCCCCCGGCGAGCATTACCAAACTAAATTACCCCGCCCCGGCGGCCAAAAAAATGAAATTAAATAATTAAAATATTTATCAAATAAAATAAATATTTTTTTAAGTGAGATATTTATGGAATAAAATAAATATTTGATGAAAATTATTATTAAAATATTTTTCAAGTAAAATAAATATTTTAGTTAAAATATTTATGGAAATTATTATTAAAATATTTATAAAATAAAATAAATATTTTAATTGAGATATTTATGGAATGAAATAAATATTTGATGGAAATTGTGAGAGCTCCAAATTCGGGTCCCAAATCACCACGAATCCGGTACAATCATTCTATAATTATTGCGGAAGATCTGAACATAAATTATTTATACAATACATTGCACACTATTTCTCCAAGGTCGAGTAACCTTAACATACACAATTCATAACTTATTTGACTTATAACATTATTATTAAACTATACTATTACATTTATCTATACATATTAGCCCAAGATGAACTTGGCTTTGTCATTTCCAATATCCTACATATTCGTCTTAATCTGCAATGTTAATTCTAATATAGCAAGGGTGAGCAATGAATTTACCCAGCAAGTTTGAGTTTAATAATTTAAAGATATATCATGATAGAAAGAATTGAACAAAAGCTGGCTATAATTCAACAATATAATTGTGAATTAGCACGAATAAATTTTATGACTGAACAAGCATTTAACATGAACAAATATATCTGGACCTAATGATAATGAAGGTGATCAGCCTTTCATACCTAATGAAGACATGCAATACGCACAGAGTGCAATTAAATAATTCTTAGACATGACAATCAACAATGATTAACCACAAGTTATATTTGAATAAGCAACTCAAAGTTGAGTTAAGAAAAATTTGCCTGAACTGTTGATTATCGTTACGCAATTAATAAGCTTTGTCTGAAGACCTAATATTAATAATATAGATCTACAAGTTAGAATAATATCATCACAATATTTAAAATATCCTAAACACATTATCACATAATCCTATCCGTCTATAACACACATAAGACTTGACCTCAAGTAAAACTTTTACAGTCTGAGTCTAGTTCGGTACTATTCTGACATTCCGATGGTCTAGTCGGTCAAATATCAAGTTTAAGTTCAATTAAACTCTGTCTAAACCCTTAACCATTATCTAAAATAATTTATTAACAATCGAAATATTTTTCGTAAGCTCGTAATAATTTTCAAGTAATTATTACTATTTATCATGATTTTTCAATTATTAATATCGTATTTAAATAAATTAAATACCACATAATTCCTTTATCATTAATATTTTTTTAATATTAAATATTAATGAAATACATGACATAATATTATAATATATCAAAGTATTTTTAATACCTTCAAATCATATTTATATGATTTTTAAACAATCAAATTCATTATTCGATAATTGCTTTTAATATTAAAATATTAATATTTTTATGACAAAATATCAAAAGTTATATTTTATAACTTACAATATTTTTGTAACACGTAAATCATTTTTATATAATTTTTAAATCATTAATTCTATTTTTCCATAATTTATTTAATATATTTATTAAATAAATTAATTATTATTCATATTAATTAATTAATAAAATTCATCATAAAATATTAAAAGTCATTAAAAATAACTTAAAATATTTTCTTATACCATAATATAATTTTTCATGATTTTTCATATATTAAAATCATTTTTAAATAATTTATTAAATATTATAATTAAATAAATTAAGTATCTTTTATATTCCAAAAATATTAAATATTTATGAAATATACTCAAAATAATTAAAAACTAATTTTTGAAATTTAAAATAATTTTTAGTAATTTATTATGTATTTTTAATAATTTAAAACTAATATTCTCAAATTATTTAATAAAATAATTAATTTTCCGAAAATAACTGTCGTTAAACGGCCCTATAGCGACAGATCCGTAGCTATAGGTGTTATTGAGTATTTTCCAGAACTTCATGTCAACGTTAAAGGTCTTAGGTTTGACCGGTAATTGATGTAGGTTCTTGTTGATTCTTGGCAGATAATTTGTATTAATATTGTAGTATAAGTGTAGCACTACAACTAGAATTAAGTTTCATGGCTAATACATAACATCACAACAAGATCTAAGCTAGCAAACATCTTGTCAGACGTGTTCTTGAGTTTCTGGGTTGCCCATAAACTCAAGCAGTAATAAGGGTCCTACTTTGCAGCCTTATATCTTTGATTCTAGGAATTTCTTATGTGATCAATGAACTTAAACTTGAAGTAGAGATGTCAGTAAAAAACTATATAGCATCCGATCAGTCTAACAACAACACATTGAAGAAATCAAGGCCGGTCAAAGTATGCCAGAAAATAGGTTCTTGAAGATTTTGGGTTTTCCAGAATCTTCATCCGGGTAGTCGGTCAACGGTGGTTTGACCACTGATATCATCGATTCTGTTGTTAATCTAGGTGATCTAATAACATGGATTAGTGGGTCATATACCAGTCTACAACATCCAACTAACATCATGACCAAAAACATAAAACACGGCAAGATCTAAAGCCTGCAAAAACTTGTCAGACAACAAGCTGGGTTCTGGGTTGCCCAGAAGCTCACTCTCGTGATCGGTCAACGTTGTTTGACTGATCATAACTTGAAATCTAGACACGATGCCACCCTGATTCAAGTTGCAGAGCGAAGACCACATGACATACTACATATACATAACATAAAACACTCATAACAATTAACACACACTGATCTAGAGGCCCTGGCATTCAGTTGTCAAGCCAAAAAATTCCAGTTTTCCAGATTTCTAAAAATGCTATTTCGAGCACTTTGATGTTATGGATCTGGGATTTAACAACTCAGATCACTAAAAGACACCCTAATACACAACTTTAACTAACCGATTTCAAAATATAACATTAGATCACAGATTTCTAAAATTTAGGGTTTTATACCTTTTCTAGCTTTAATCTTGATTTTGACTTTAATGATCTAATCTTGTCAAGTTAGGGACTGATATTGGCTTATCTTATCTCACTCTCTCACTCTAAATTTCGAAGTTTGAAGAAAGAGAAGGTCTAGGTTGCTTTTCAAAGTAAAGTAAGTAATGTTTCTTACTTTCTAAAATATAAATTTTGATGCAATGTATATGGCTGAGATAGCTGTCAAATATTGGCTGATTGGTGTTGTATTAAGTCACATGGACAATCTTGGAGTGGTTGAGCAACTGAGATATAGCAAGATTTGCATCTTACCTTATTAAAGAAATAAAAAGGGCACTTTAGTCATTTTAATTTTCAATTTAATGGCATACTTGTCTTTTGCTACAACCCCTAGGGTTTAGGTTTAAACCCTTAGGGTTTTGGTTTTAACCTTTAGGATGTAGGATTTAACCCTTTAGGTTTTAAAAATAAATTCTAAGATTTCCAAATTAGGTTTTTAAAATAGAAAATTAATATTTCTAAATTATAATTAGGATTTTATAATTATATTAAAATTTCCTAATCATAATCCAAGCTTGATAATTAGGATTAATATTTTTTAATTAAAATTGCTAAATTAGCAATTAAGGTCGTAATTGTACATTTAGGGTTTATAACAGAATAATTAAGGTTTCTAATTTTACAAATTAGGATTTTCTAACTATTTGATAGGTTTTACCCTAATTAAATTTATAATCAAAACACTTAAGCCATTAAGTTTCTAATTTAGGGTTTCCAACTTCTAAATTAGGGTTTCAGATTCCCAAAACTGAAATTAGGTTTTTCGATCCTATCGTTAGGGTTTCTTATCAATTGCTAGGATTTTCTGACCGCACATTGACGTTCTTAATATATACCTAGGGTTTGTCATAAATATAGTTTATCTGGTCAACCCTTGACCCTTAACCATATACTGTACACATATAATACCATATGCACAGAACATATTCACGTATACCCTTAATCCTGAATAATTAACCACAGAAATTTTTAAAATCACAAAATTCCTTCTCGAAAATCTAAAATCCATTCACTTATTTTCTGTCTAGGTCCTAATATTGAACCTTAAATCAATCAATTATGATTTTAAAATTTTTTCTAAATTCTCGGGTTGTCACATTCACCCCTTTTTCTAAAAATTTGGTCCCTGAAATTTACCTTACACCTTACAGCATGCACCATACACCATTCATTCTCATCATCGCATACTACATAAAACATTCCTCACAAGAGTTAAAATTTTGAAATTGTGCTGAGGAGTTTACAGACTATTGTCTGTCATTTTCAAAAAGGTTATATGGAAATTCATCCGCAAACCGTCATAACTTATGGACATAGTGGGTAATTAGCCCGGTATGCCCTGTACTTATAAAGTACTTCTAGTCTGATCTGTTTCTCGTATCCACCTTGGGCGCATAAACTTTTTCTTACCTTAGTCTTTATCAGAATCCGCACCAAAATAATTTGGTTCGGGAAAATTTTCACAAAACGCTTAGAATTTTCATAAGCATTGGTCTAGCCGAATCAAATAGCTTAAACTCATATCAATAATAAATTTCAATCGAATTACGAATGTGTGTAGCCAAATGCCGTTGGCAAATTAAAATTTTGAAAATATTTTTACGAATGACGTCATGATGCCGTACTGTATTAACAGTCCGTTTGAGGATGCCGTCATTGTATGACTTTGTCATAACACCTCATACAATATTGGAACAATGATTTTTAGATAGAATTCACACTAAGTATTCCTGTATTTATAACTCTATCAATTTTTTATCATCTCTGCACCAGGTTACATGGTACATAAGTGATCAATGAAATATATTTTGATATTTCAAATCATTATCGTCTAGCTGAAATAAGTAGCATAGACTATACTTTAAATCGTTCAAATATTCATTTCAAAATAGTTTTATTACCTCAACAGGTAATGATGTGTCGGTGGCTCGAAGTCCACTCTAACACAATGGTCACCCGGAGTGGAGAATACAAATTTATTTTTCAAAGGCACGTAGTGCGTATTTAACTTGATATCAAAAATTTTGAGTCTAGCATTGCTAGAAGATTTGGAAAACTTATGTCTCCACTAATGATCAATTGCTTAGTATTCTATCTATTCCTATTATCCTCAATATTCCATTTACACATAGTTCTACCCAGTTCGTCAAACCACACTCATAAGTTCAGGAACTTTCCACAATCATATGAGTTTAAGAACTTGTCCTAGTCAGACCTTTGGGGTCCATTCACTGAAGGGTTCATAAACGTTTCATATAATCACGAGTCACGAACATACCATAAGTATGAGTTTTTTGAGAACTCGTACTTAACCTGATATTCTCTACCTATAACCTATCAATCTGATATACACATGAAAAAGGAATCACCCTCTTAATATGCATATAACAAATAGTATGACATAGACATTCTAATGATTATCAGTGCCAGAAACTAAGTGGTTTTTACACCAAGTACAATTCAGCTCCCATACAAAGAATCATACAACTTAGCTGCTGACATGAGTCCTCAATTGAAATTCCCACCTAATCTTAACTCCCTTCTCCATACGAATTTCATTTAATTCGTATACATAATCCTTTCCTGAATCTGAATTCATTCATAGACACACATCAATCTTGCTGTAAACTGTTTAATCATTCGCTTGTTCCTTCTCCAAACTATAACCTTATCCGATCACGGGGTGATCACATCGTATATATATTACGATTCATTTCTATGCCTTGATCCTTTTGTTTTACGATCTCATGTCTCTGTACTTTTAGTCTTTTCGACTCTATCTATTCAGCACTACTGTTCAACTTTATTATTAGAGTTAGGGAACTCTGTATCTTATATAACTCGCCAAGATTCATCTTTGAATCTTACCGACACACTAACTCTATTTGAGTTAGTACTTCACCTAATCACTGCGGTTATTAATCTCAGGTATTCCTATCTAAGCTTCATAACCAACAGCCTTGATACCAACTGTGAGAGCCCCAAATCCGGGTCCTAAATCACCACGGATCTGGTACAATCATTCTATAACTATTGCGGAAGATATAAATATAAATTATTTATACAATACATTATACACTATTTCCCTAAGGTCGAGTAACATTAACATACACAATTCATAACTTATTTGACTTACAACATTATTATTATACTATACTATTACATTTATCTACACATATTAGCCCAAATTGAACTTGGCTTTGCCCCTTCCTATATCTGACGTATCCGTCTTAATATGAAATGTTAATCATGATATAGCAAATGTGAGCAATGAATTTGCCCAGCAAGTTTATGTTCAATAATTTAAATATATATTATGATAGAAAGAATTGAACAAAAGCTGGCTATAATTCATCAATATAATTGTTAATTAGCATGAACAAATTTTATGACTGAACAAGCATTTAACGTAAACAAATATATCTGGACCGAATGGTAATGAAGGTGATCAGCCTTTCATACCTAATGAACACATGCAATACGCACAGAGTGCAATTAAACAATTCTTAGACATGACAATCAATAATGATTAACCACAAGTTATATTTGAATAAACAACTCAAAGTTGAGTTAAGGAAAACTTGCATGGACCGTTGATTATCGTTACGCAATTAATAAGCTTTGTCTGAAGACCTAATATTAATAATATAGATCTACAAGTTAGAATAATATCATCATAATATTTAAAATATCCTAAACACAATATCACATAATCCTATCCGTCTATAACACACATAAGACTTAACCTCAAGTCAAACTTTTACAGTCTGAGTCTAGTTCGGTACTATTCTGACATTCCGACGGTCTAGTCGGTCAAATATCGAGTTTAAGTTCAATTAAACTTTGTCTAAACCCTTAACCATTATCTAAAATAATTTATTAACAATCGAAATATTTTTCGTATGCTCGTAATAATTTTCAAGTAATTATTACTATTTATCATGATTTTTCAATTATTAATATCGTATTTAAATAAATTAAATACCACATAATTCCTTTATCATTAATATTTATTTAATATTAAATATTAATGAAATACATGACATAATATTATAATATATTTATAATATATCAAAGTATTTTTAATACCTTCAAATCATATTTATATGATTTTTAAACAATCAAATTCATTATTCGATAATTGCTTTTAATATTAAAATATTAATATTTTCATGACAAAATATCAAAAGTTATATTTTATAACTTACAATATTTTTATAACACTTAAATCATTTTTATATTATTTTTAAATTATTAATTCTATTTTTCATAATTTATTTAATATATTTATTAAATAAATTAATTATCATTAATATTAATTAATTAATAAAATTCATTATAAAATATTAAAAGTCATTAAAAAATAACTTAACATATTTTCTTATACCATAATATAATTTTTTATATATTAAAATTATTTTTAAATAATTTATTTAATATTATAACTAAATAAATTAAATATCTTTTACATTTCAAAAATATTAAATATTTATGAAATATACTCAAAATATTTAAAAAATAATTTTTGGACTTTAAAATAATTTTTAAAAATTTATTATGTATTTTTAATCATTTAAAACTAATTTTCTCTAATTATTTAATAAAATAATTAATTTTCCGAAAATAACTGTCGCTAAACGGCCCTATAGCGACAGAGCCGTCGCTAAAGGTGTTCTTTAGCATTTTTCAGAACTTCATGTCAGCGTTAAAGGTTCTTGTTAATTCTGAGATGGTAATTTGTATTAATATTGTAGTATAAGTGTAGCACTACAACTAGAATTAAGTTTCATGTCTAATACATAACATCACAGCAAGATCTAATCTAGCAAACATCTTGTCAGACATGTTCTTGAGTTTCTGGGTTGCCCAGAAACTCAAGCAGTAATAAGGGTCCTACTTTACATGTAAGACCCCAACTTTTATTAATAAAGATGAATTTTATATTAATATCATTTTTAAATATTAAAGAGTAAATTTGATATAATGTTATAGTTATGTGTAATATTTATAAATTTTACAAAATAAGCAAGTGGTTATAAAATATTCATGTTGTCGGGGAATATTCGTTTGGTCGTGGAATATTCTTTTTGTCGGGGAATATTCGTACGACAGCGCAGCCAATTGTGGGCCATATAACAGAATAACTGTCGGATGAAGAAAATAACAAATTTGAGTTTTTATAAATAACGGCGTAATCGTTACCGTTGGCACTGTTGGAATACCTGATGGTTAAAATACAGTATTACGCGTTGTTGCACAGTAGCACACGGTATTGCACAATATTGTCGAATTATTGATTCTTACACAAGAAGACACTACTCAATAATTGTTACAGTAATTACTGTTTAATATTTTATTTTATTGATTCAATAAGTGCTGCGTTGATATTTTATTTTATTATTGTTTTAATAATTGTCGCTGCACAGTATTTTTCATTATCAGATCAATAATTCATATTATTTGAATAATATTATTAGATAGCATTATTGGCAATATATAGAATGTTCTGTCAATGAGAGGTTTGGTCACCTAATTGCGCGCAAGTAAGGAGAAATCCTTATCGGAAAGCCCCCTCTTTCTTGGGAACGGCCTGGTTGTCATTATTGTGATTCTGTAATATTATTTGTGAATAATTAATTATTAATTTATATAATAAGAAAATATTTATTTTTTGTGGTTATAAATTAAAGAATTAATGTTGAGGTGTTTTATCAATATTTTTGTCGGAATGGAGGTATTTAAAAATCAAATCAGTGTTCTTAAAGCTCTCTATTGCATGAGTTATAATTTTAATCTGACCGTTGGATCGTTGTGATTTTTTGGATATATTATGCATATATAAGTTGAGTATATGTCCACAAATTTTGAACTATGAAAAATTAACATATGATTTGTTATGAATTTTATGAGGTATTGAAAATAATCCGTTCGTGGATTTCAGATATTTTCTATTTGAAATTTGGAAAATTTTAAAGTTACAAAGTTGTAGAGGATTCGATTTCGTGTGGAATGGACATAAAATTCATATTTTTCTGATAAAATGGCTATTTATTATGAATTACTGAAGTTTTGGAAAATAAAATATTTTTATTAAAATTGGTTGGGACCCACTTTGTTTTTAAAACATGTGGGCTGCAAATTTTTTCTTCCAAGGTGGCTGCTCATTCAATTCAATTGAAGCATGCGTAGAAAGGAAAGCAAATTATATTTTTATTTTATTATTTAGTCTCATATGGCGTTCTAGCATTTTCTTAAAAATAGGCGCTTATGTTAGAATTGAAAATCACACCAGAGTCAGAGAATTCTTCTTCTATAATCTTAAGCGCATTTCTTTAGAGTTTTAGAAAGTTTTGAGCGTAGAAAACAATGAAAGTTTTCTTCAAGAATATCCCCGCTATACCAGTTGGAATACTCTTCTTTTCAAGGTAAGAGATGTTATTTTTGTTCAATATTCGCTTGAAATAATATTTTCTTCCATATTCTGTAGTATGTAATTAATATTATTTCGTTTCAGATTTCGAATTCTATACTCGTTTTGTTAAAATTTTGGCTTATATACTCCATGAAATTAGTAGAATATCCTTGATATTTGCATTTCATCTAGTATCTTTTCATGAAAATATTATTCTAAGCATTCTTGATAAGTTTTGAACTTTTTCATGTCGGGGTAATATTCACGGGGTTACTATTCCTGAAGTACTATTTACGGGGTACTATTCACTCGAGTACTATTCACCGAGAATACTATTCATGATAAAAATTGATTCATTTTCTGTCCAAATTATTTTTTGCACAATATTATTCTTGAATTTTACTCCATAAAACAATATCATGTTGACAATTTGGACGTTATTTATTTCTGGATAAATTAAATTATAAATCTTTAAAAATTTATCCTTGAACTTGTTTTATTGAATTCTTATATCATTGTCATCATCCTCATGTTTATATTTTGTTGAAAGTCATCTGTGGCCTGTAGTGCATATATGGACTTGGTATGATTAGGACCAGGGATTATTCGGTATAATCATGACCGTAATGTTACAAATGATGTGGTAAAAGTCTTCATTAGCCCGTAGTGCATTGGTGGACAGTTGTTGGCATGATCATGACCATTGATGAATACACGAATATCCTTGGCCCGTAGTGCATGGATAATTTGTGGTCGTGATACTAATGAATATCCTTGGTCGTAGTTCAAGGATGATGTGCATTATTTATTAAGCCGAGTCTCAGCGATGAAAGTGATGAAAAACCTTTTAATTCATTGAAGATAATAGATTTTATTCTTTACATGACTCCTTTAATGGATTGCTTATTCCGCTGCAGTTAAACTTGATGTTTGTTAGATTTTATCAGTTTAACACTGTTGAAGGCTAACGATAAATTATTCTGCATTATCTTAGTCATAATATTTATTACTGGGCTAGTTGAGCTCACCCTTTTGCTTTCATTGTTCTCTTCAGGAAATGAGAACGTAGCAGGGACTAGTCGGGGAACGGAGTGACGGTCCAGATGATAGCATTAGTAGTCCTCACTATTCTATGAAATAGTGTGATAATAATTGTATTGAGGACACCATTTGAGTTGAATACTGTCTAGAAGACAATATTCGTTTTAAAACTCTCAGTTTATGTTTTGTCGTATTTACACGATAGTTGTATTATTAAGTTGTATTTAAATTTTGTACCATGTATTTGGTGACTCAAGATTGGTGATGTATACCTATTTTGGGGGCGTCACAATTGGTATCAAAGCTTAGGGATATGATCCCTGACTGAGATGAGAGACAAGAACTAGGAGGGGAGAGACGTGGAATTCTTCGCTAGTATGACATACCTAATTTTATTTGGTATTTAATTGGTCGGTCAGAGTGTAGGGATAATATGTGACATGTCAATTAACCCTTGTTTTGTGACAGTATTTGAAAATGACATCTGAGAATGTTGAGAATAGCAATAGAGCACATGAGATCGTTGAGTCTCCATAGATCAATAATCAGGATAATGTGCAACGGGAAGGCGACAATCCTCATGCAAACAACAACACTGACCAAATGATGAACGATGGAATGTTTAGAGGCTTTATGTAATTCATGAAAAATCAAGCGAGAGAGACTCTTGTCCAAAATACAGGTGAAAACACTGGCAACTCTCGGACGATCACTGCTAAATAGTTCAAGGAACTGGGACCACCAGAGTTTTTTTTGGAGAGCCAAAACCACTTAAGACGGAGACGTGGATAAAGCAGATCAACAAGATATTTGATGTCTTGGGATGCTCCAAGGAGCAAAAGGTTTCCTTTGCCACCTTCATGTTTCGGGCAGAAGCAGATTACTGGTGGGAATCTGTAAAGCGTATTCAACCTGCCGCACTGAAGATGTCTTGGGAGAAGTTCCAAGAACTGTTCAACGATAAGTACTTTCCCGAAAGTATTCGTCACATGAAAGATGTAGAGTTCATTAAACTGGAGCAAAATAACATGACTGTGTCACGGTACGAAGCCAAGTTTGCTGAGTTTCCCAGGTTTGTGTCCCACTTAGTTGATAATAAGGAGGGAATGACGCGGATGTTTTTTAGAGGTTTGAAACCCGAGATTCGTCAATACCTTATCTCTCACAAACTTTGCTTGTATTCAGATGTTCTGAATAGGGCTCAGTTATTGGAACGTGATAATGAGTCAACCCAACCAAGAGAGAGCATCAGACAAAATGATAATACTAGTGGTAGCAGTCATCGAAGCGGTGACAACAAACGTGGAGGGAATCAACATGCCAGAAATGGTAACCACTTCGGTGGTAATCATGGCCAAGACAATAAGAGTGGACATTTTAAGAAGAGGAGATTCAGCAATGAAGGAAAGACGTCAGCACCAGCACCCGTTGTTAAGGAAGGAGAACGACCACCTATCATATGCTTCAAATGCGGATGGGAGGGACACATCAGTCCAAACTGCGCGATGCAGTCCAAAGAGTGTTATAATTGTGAAAGAGAAGGTCACCTAGTCCAATTTTATCGTGCACCGAAGACAAATCCAGTTGGGATGGAGACACCAAAGGCCGTCCTAGAAAAGTCAAAGCTGGTAGTTCAAGGGAGAGCGTTTGCCGTGACCTCCCAGAAAGTAAGGAACCCGAACGAGGTCATCATGGGTAAGCTTATCATAAACTTTATCAAAGTCTATACCTTATTTGATACCGGTTCTACCCATTCTTTTATTTCTCCTACTTGCGCTCAACGTTTAAATTTGATTTCGGAGAAATTAGACTTTGACTTATCAGTTGAAACTCCGTTGGGATAAACCTTCATTACATCCACTATTTATAAGTCTTGTTTGGTTCAAATCGGTACCTTCACATTACATGTCGATCTTATTTCATTGAAGATATTAGCATTTAACGTAATTCTAGGGATTGATTGGTTAACTACTCATCATGCAAAAATTGATTGTTTTCGTAACGTTGTTAGCTTTCATATTCCTAACTAACCTATTATGCGAATTCAAGCAACCAAACCATTAAAATCATTCACTGTCATCTCAAGCCATAAAGCTATTCGTTTATTAAAAAATGGATGTCAAGCTTTCTTAGCTCATGTCACAGATTTAAACAAAAAAATGTCAGTTTTGAATGATATTTCTATTGTTAATAATTTTCCTGAAGAACTTCCTGGCCTACCCCAGAGTGATAAATTGAATTTTGTATCGACCTTGAACCTGGTACAAAACCCATTTCTAAAGCCCCATATCGAATGACTCCTATTGAACTTTAGGACTTAAATACCCAATTGCAGAAATTGTTAGACATCGGTTTCATTCGTCCTAGTATGTCTCCTTGGGGTGCTCCTGTTCTATTCGTGAAGAAGAAAGATGGAAGTATGCGACTTTATATTGATTATCGGGAGTTGAATCATGTCACCATCAAGAATAGGTACCCATCTTCGTTCCAGATATCATCAGTTAAAGGTTAGAACAGATGACATTCCAAAGACGGCTTTCAGAACTCGGTACGGGCATTATGAATTCCTAGTCATGTCTTTTGGATTGACTAATGCTCCTGCTGCCTTCATGGATATGATGAACCGAGTATTCAAGGAATATTTGGATCACTTTGTGGTCGTCTTTATTGATGACATCCTCATATATTCCAAAAGCCGTGAAGATCATGAGCAACACTTGACGCTGATACTCCAAAAAGCTTCGTGAAAACAAGCTTTATGCCAAGTTGAAGAAATACGAGTTGTGGCTTAAAGAAGTAGCATTCCTTGGGCACGTAGTATCAAGTCGTGGAATATTTGTTGACCCGACAAAGATTGAAGCTATTCAGAGCTGGGAGCAACCTAAATCAGTGACAGAAGTACTTAGCTTTCTCGGCTTAACTGGTTATTATCGGAGATTCGTAGAAGGGTTTTCTCGAATCGCTACTCCATTAACTCAACTGACTCGGAAAGATACAAAATTCGGTTGGAGTGTGGAATGTGAGAAGAGTTTTTAAGAATTCAAGAAGAGACTCATTTCAGCACCTGTTCTGACAATACCGTCTGGCTCAGAGGGATTTGTCATCTACAGTGATGCTTCGGGCAAATGGTTAGGATGTGTTCTCATGCAACATGGGAAAGTCATAGCCTATGCCTCTCAATAATTCAAAGAATAGGAGAGGAATTTTCCTACTCATGATCTAGAGTTGGCAGATATTGTCTTCGCACTTAAAATTTGGAGGAATTACTTGTATGGGGAGAAAGTGGAGATCGTTACGAATCATAAAAGCCTCAAAAATTTCTTCACCCAAAAGGAACTCAACATGCGGCAACGACGTTGGCTTGAACTGTTGAAAGATTATGATCATACTATTCAATACCATCATAGAAAAGCAACGTAGTAGCTGACGCATTGAGTAGAAGATCAAATGCGGGTACAAGTGCGATATTGTCAACGCAAAGGCCTATTTTGTATGACTTGCAAAGGATGGAGATAGAGTTAAAGACTCCAGGGACCCATGTGATGATAGCGAATATACGAGTAGAATCGACTTTAATCGATAAAGTTAAAGCTGCTTAAGCTACAGACCTAGATCTGATGCGTATGAGGAAGAAAGTGCAAGAAGGTTCTATGCCGAAAGCAAGAATCGATGAAGAAGGAATACTTCGAGTCAACTCCAGACTCTATGTTCCTAACGACCCTGATTTCAAGTATAAAATCATGATGGAGGCGCACAACACACCGTTTGCAATCCGTCCTAGGAGTACCAAAATGTATCATGATCTTCGACATACATTTTGGTGGAACAATATGAAGAGAGAGATCGCGGAGTTTATCTCATGGTGTCTAACTTGTCAATGAGTTAAGGCGAAGCATCAAGTACCAAAAGGTCCATTGCAACCACTTAAAAGTTTATAATGGAAGTGGGAGCACATTACCATAGATTTTGTTACCGGTCTTCCCAAGGTTTCTCAAGGCATAGATGCGATTTGGGTCATTGTTGATAGATTGACCAAGTCGGCTCATTTCTTACCTATACGAGAAACTTATACACTTGAACATCTTGCTCGTATGTACATAAACGAGATTGTAAGATTGCATGGTATGCCAGTATCCATAGTTTCTTATCGAGACCCAAGATTTAATTCAAGATTTTGGGTTAGTTTGCAAAAAGCTATGGGCACGAATTTACGATTTAGTTCGGCTTATCATCCTCAAACCAACGGGCAGTCAGAAAGGACTATTCAAACTCTTGAAGATCTATTAAGACTCTGTGTCATTGACTTCAAGGGAAGTTGGGATAAGTTCTTACCATTGGTAGAGTTTTCCTACAACAACAGTTATCAAGCAAGTATTGGCATGGCTCCATTCGAGGCATTGTATGGAAGAAAGTGTCATTCTCCAGTATGTTAGAATGAAGTGGGTGAAGCAACGTTGTTGGGACCGGAGTTGGTACGTATGACTACGAAAAAGATTTAAACTATCCGACAACGTATAAAAACCTCACAAGATCGACAAAAGAGTTATACTGATCTTCATCGAAAGGACGTTGAATTCAATATCGGAGAATATGTGTTGTTACGTGTTGCTCCATGGAAAGGAGTTACGAGATTTGGAAAGAGAGAAAAGTTAAATCCTCGATTCATTGTCCCATTTTTAATCCTCGAACGAGTAGGAACTATGGCCTATAGCCTCGCCTTACCGCCAAGTATGTCTCATGTTCATAACGTTTTTAACATATCTATGTTACGTAAATATGTGAAAGACCCGAACCACATTATTGAGTTAGAACCGGACGAAATAACGGAAGATTTAACGTATGAAAAGGTTCCTGTTAAAATCTTGGATAAGAAGAAGCATATTATACGCTCCAAGATTATACCTCAAGTCAAAGTTTTGTGGATAAACTACGATGTTGAGGAAATGACCTGGGAATTAGAATCTGAAATGAAATCAAGGTATCCTTACCTCTTCGACATACCAGGTACGTACCTTAATTTTGAGGACAAAATTTCCTAAGAAGGGGAGGTTGTAAGACCCCAACTTTTATGAATAAAGTTAAATTTTCTATAAATATCATTTTTGAATATTAAGAAGTAAATTTGATATAATGTTATAGTTATGGGTAATATTTATAAATTTTGAAAAATAAGCAAGTGGTTATAAAATAATCATATTGTCGGGGAATATTCGTTTGGTTGTGGAATATTCTTTTTGACGAGGAATATTCGTACGACGGCGCAACTAATTTTGGGCCCCATAACAGAATAACTATCGGATGAATAAAACGATAAATTTGAATTTTTATAAATAACGACGTAATCGTTACCATTGGCACTGTTGGAATACCTGGTGGTTAAAATACAGTAATACACGTTGCACAGTAGCACACGGTATTGCACAGTATTGTCGAATTATTAATTCTTACGTAAGAAGACACTACTTAATAATTGTTACAGTAATTACTGTTCAATATTTTATTTTATTGGTTCAATAAGTGCTGCGTTGATATTTTATATTATTGTTATTTCAATAATTGTAGCTGCACAGTATTTCTCATTATCAGATCAATAATTCATATTATTTGAATAATATTATTAGATAGCATTATTGGCAATGTCTAAAAAGTTCTGTCAAGGAGAGATGTGGTCACCTAATTGCATGCCAGTAAGGAGAAATCCTTATCGAAAAGCCCCCTCTTTCTTGGGAACGACCTGATTGTCATTATTGTGATTTTGTAATATTATTTGTGAATAATTAATTATTGATTTATATGATAAGAAAATATTTATTTTATGTGGACATAAATGATGGATAGGAAAATATTTATTTTATGTTGTTATAAATGAAGAAATTAATGTTGAAGTGTTTTATCAGTATTTTTGTCGGACTAGAGGTATTTAAAAATCAAATCAGTGTTCTTAAAGCTCTATTGCATGAGTTATAATTTTAATCTAACCGTTGGATCGTTGTGATTTTTGGATATGTTATACATATATAAGTTGAGTATATGTCCACAAATTTTGAACCGTTAAAAATTAACGTATGATTTGTAATGAATTTTATGAGGTATTAAAAATAATCCGTTTGTGGATTTCGGATATTTTCTATTTGGAATTTGAAAAAAACTTAAAGCTACAAAATTGTAGAGAATTCGATTTCGTGTGGAATGGACATAAAATTGTATTTTTCTAATAAAATGGCTATTTATTATGAATTACTAAAGTTTTGGAAAATAAAATATTTTTATTAAAATTGGGTGGGACCCACTTTTGTTTTTAAAACATGTGGCTGCTATTTTTTCTTCCAAGGTGGCGGCTCATTCAATTCAATTGAAGCATACGTAGAAACGAAATCAAATTATATTATTATTTTATTATTTAGTCTCCTATGGCCTTCTAGCATTTTCTGTGACGACCCCAAAATTAGGTATTTATCACCTATCTTGGGTCGTCAGATACATGGTACAAAATACAAATATAAACTTAATTATACAAATGTCGTGTAACATACGACAATACATAAACTGAGAGTTCTAATAGGAATATTGTCATCTAGACAATATCCATACTCAAGGAGTCCTCATAACATTTATTGTCACACTATTTAACAGAATGGTGAGGACTACTAATGCTATATTCTGGGCCATCACTCCTTTCCCTGACTCGTCCCAGCTATATTCTCTTTTCCTGAAGAGAACATTGAAAGAAAGGGTGAGCTCAACTAGCCCAGTAAGAAATATTATGACTAAGATAATGAAGAATAAATTATCAATAGTCTTCAACAATGTTAAACTGATAAAATACAATAGACATCAAGTTTAACTGCAGCGGAATAAGCAATCCATTAGAAGAGTCAAGTAGAGAATAAAACCTACTATCTTCTATGATTTAAAAATATTTTCATCAACTTTTATCACTGAGACTCAGCTTAATAAATAAATCACATCTTCTAATCATCCTTGTATTATGGGCCAAGGATATTCATTAAATCATCAATGATCATGACTATACCGAAAAATCCCTGGTCATAATCATACCACAAACTATCTATCAATGCATTACAAGCCACTGAGGACTTTCACCACACCACTTATAACATCACAGTTCATGATTATACCGAATGATCCCTGGTCATAATCATACTAAGTCCATCTATGCACGTAAGCCAACGATGACTTTTAACATAAAATAAACATGAGGATGATGACAATGTTATAGGAATTCAATTAAACAAGTTCAAGAATTAGTTTATCCAGGAACTAATAATATCCAAATTGTCAACATGATACTTCTTTGTAAAGTAACAGTCAAGAATGCTCAGAAGAATATTTTCATGAAAAGATACTGGATGAAGCGCAAATATCAACGATATTCCACTAATTTCATGGAGTATAGAAATCAAAACTTTAACCAAATGAGTATAATAAAGAATATATGAAACTGTAAATGGATTTTCACCAGCCATGCGGTAATCCACGTATACAGATCATTTCCATAATTTAATAAGGAATGAATATAAAGGATCATTCACCATGCATGTGGCAATCCACATAGACAGGTTATTCCAACAGAATAATAAAGAATGGAATAACAGAAGGATTCACCATGCATGCGATAGAGACCGCACAGATAGGTTATTCTCAACAGAATAATAAATGCGGAATAATAAATATGGAACCAGGTCAGGTGAAATTCACACCGATAGGATATTCCGACAGAATAATAAATGCGGAATAATAAATAATGGAACCAGGTCAGGTGAAATTCACACCGACAGGATATTCCGACAGAATCGTAAAGAACAGAATAATAAAAGAATTTCACCAAGTATGCGGTACTTCGCATAAACAGGTTATTCCAACATAATAATAAAGAATGGAATAACAGAAGAAGATCACCAAGTATTGGGTAAACCGCATATACAGGTCATTCCACCAAGTATAGGATAAACCACGCATACAGGTTATTCCAACAGAATAATAAAGAATGGAATAACATAAGTTCTCTTCATGAATAAGAAAGAATAACACCCCTTACCATTTTAAAGAAGAACTGAAATAAAGAAGTAGTTAAGTGGCAGAATACTCTTCTTCTTTCTCTCTATAGTTTCTCTCTCTAGAGTTCAGTGAATTCGTAAGAAAATAATGAAGGAATGAGCTTCTATTTATAGGAAAATGGAATGCATAGTAACTAATCCATGAACGGTCCAGATTGATTTACTTTAATCTGACGGTCCATATTTAAAGAAAAACCTTTTAAATAAAATAAAATATATTCTATTTATAGAATAACTTTAATAAAGTATTCTGTTTTATATAAAAAGATTTTACTATGCAAAACACTATCCACAATAGAATATAATATATTTTATTTATAGAATAACTTTAATAAAGTATTCTGTTTTATATAAAAAGATGTTTCTGTTTTATTACGTTAATAATACGAATAAAACAAAACTTCATTATCGCTAAATAATTCATATTATTAAATAACAATAATTGAATCAAACTGAGTGACTTCTCACATAAGCATCAATACCATGTGCTACTATGCAACCACACGTATTACTGTACTTTTACTACCGAGTAGTTCAACAGTATCAACGGTAAAACTTCCGCCGTTATTTTTAATAAAATATTTTTGTCGTTTTCTCAATCTGACAATAATTACGTTGTGGGATCCACCAATGATTGTACCGTCGTACGAATATTCCCCGTGAATAGTACTTCGACACAAAAAGTGTCCCAAATACTCGAGTGAACAATACTAGAGTGAATAGTAATTTGGGTGAATAGTAACCCGTGAATAGTAACTCGTGAATAGTAACTCCGACACAAAAAGTATCTCAAATACTCGAGTGAATAATACTAGAGTGAATAGTAATTTAGATGAATAGTAATCCGTGAATAGTAACTCGTGAATAGTAACTCATGAATAGTAACTCCAACACAAAAAGTGTCCTAAATACTCGAGTGAACAATACTAGAGTGAATAGTAATTTGGGTGAATAGTAACCTGTGAATAGTAATTCGTGAATAGTAACTCATGAATAGTACTCTGACACAAAAAGTGTCCCAAATACTCGAGTGAACGATACTAGAGTGAATAGTAATTTGGGTGAATAGTAACCCGTGAATAGTAACTCGTGAATAGTGACCATGTATTTTATGACAACTTGTTTACTTTAAAAAAAAATTAACATATCACCCTTAACTTTAACCTTTTATCAATTTAACCATTTACCAAAATAGAAAAATTGAATACTTTTATTTCATAAAATTCGGGGTCTCACATTTTCTTATAAATTGGCACTTATGTTAGAATTGAAAATCACACTAGAATCAGAGAATTCTTCTTCTATAATATTGAGCGTATTTCTTTAGAGTTTTAGAAAGCTTTGAGCGTAGAAAATAGTGAAAGTTGTCTTCAAGAATATCCCCGCTATACCAGTTAGAATATTCTTCTTTTCAAGGTAAGAGATGTTATTTTTATTCAATATTCGTTTGAAATAATATTTTCTTCCATACTCTGTAGTATGTAAGTAATATTATTTCGTTTCAGATTTCAAATTCTAAACTCGTTTTGTTAAAATTTTGGCTTCTATACTCCATGAAATTAGTAGAATATCCTTGATATTTGCGTTTCATCCAGTATCTTTTCATGAAAATAGTATTCTGAGCATTCTTGATAAGTTTTTAACTTTTTCATGCCAGAGTACTATTCACGGGGTTACTATTCTCGAAGTACTATTCACTCGAGTACTATTCACCCGGAGTACTATTCATGATAAAAATTGATTTATTTTCGGTCTAAATTATTTTTGGTACAATATTATTCTTGAATTTTACTCCACAAAGCAGTATCATGTTGATAATTTAGACGTTATTGATTTCTGGATAAATTAAATTATAAATCTTTAAAAATTTATCCTTGAACTTGTTTTATTGAATTCTTATATCATTGTCATCACCCTCATGTTAATATTCTATTGAAAGTCATCTGTGGCCTGTAGTGCATAGATGGACTTGGTATGATTATGACCAGGGATTATTCGGTATAATCATGACCGTAATGTTACAAATGATGTGGTAAAAGTCTTCATTGGCCCGTAGTGCATTGGTGGACAGTTGTTGGCATGATCATGACCATTAATGAATACACGAATATCCTTAGCCCGTAGTGTATGGATAATTTGTGGCCGTGATACTAATGAATATCATTGGCCGTAGTGCAGGGATGATGTGGATTATTTATTAAGCTGACTCTCAGCGATAAAAGGGATGAAAAACCTTTTAAATCATAGAAGATAGTAGATTTTATTCTCTACTTGACTCTTCTAATGGATTGCTTGTTCCGCTGCAGTTAAACCTGATGTTTGTTAGATTTTATCAGTTTAACACTGTTGAAGGCTAACGATAAATTATTCTTCATTATCTTAGTCATAATATTTCTTACTAGGCTAGTTGAGCTCACCCTTTTGCTTTCATTGTTCTCTTCAGGAAATGAGAACGTAGCAGGGACTAGTCGGGGAACGGAGTGACGGTCCAGATGATAGCATTAGTAGTCCTCACTATTCTATGAAATAGTGTGATAATAATTGTATTGAGGACACCATTTGAGTTGAATACTGTCTAGAAGACAATATTCGTTTTAAAACTCTCAGTTTATGTTTTGTCGTATTTTACACGAAAGTTGTATTATTAAGTTGTATTTGAATTTTGTACTATTTGGCGACTCAAGATGGGTGGTGTATACCTATTTTTTGGGGGTCACATTGCAGCCTTATATCTTTGATTCTAGGAATTTCTTATGTGATCTATGAACTCAAACTTGTAGTTGAGATGTCAGTAAACAACTATATAACATCCAATCAGTCAAACAATAACACATTGAAGAAATCAAGGTCGGTCAAAGTAGGCCAGAAAATAGGTTCTTGAAGATTCTGGGTTTTCCAGAATTTTCATCCGGGCAGTTGGTCAACAGTGGTTTACCCACTGATATCATCGATTCTGTTGTTAATCTAGGTGATCTAATAACATGGATTAATAGGTCATATACCAGTCTACAACATCCAACTAACATCATGACCAAAAACATAAAACATGGCGAGATCTAAAGCCTGCAAAAACTTGTCAGACAACAAGATGGGTTCTGGGTTGCCCAGAAGCTCACTCTCGTGATTGGCCAACCCTATTTGACTGATCATAACATGAAATCTAGACACGATCCCACCCTGATTCAAGTTGCAGAACAAAGATCACATGGCATACTACATATACATAACATAAAGCACTCATAATAATTAACACACACTGATCTAGAGGCCCTGACATTCAGTTGTCGGGCCAAAAAATTCCAGTTTTCTAAATTTCTAAAAATGCTATTTCGAGCACTTTGATGTTATGGATCTGGGATTTAACAACCCAGATCACTAAAAGACACCCTGATACACAACTTTAACTAACCAATTTCAATATATAGCATAAGATCATAAATTTCTAAAATTTAGGGTTTTATACCTTTTCTAGCTTTAATCTTGGATCTGACTTTAATGATCTAATCTTGTCAAGTTAGGGACTGATATTAGCTTATCTTATCTCACTCTCTCACTCTAAATTTTGAAGTTTGAATAGAGAGAAGGTCTAGGTTGCTTTTCTAAGTAAAGTAAGTAATGTTTCTTACTTTCTAAAATATAAATTTTGATGTAATGTATATGGCTGAGATAGCTGTCAAATATTGGCTGATTGGTGTTATATTAAGACACCTGGACAATCTTGGAGTGGTTGAGCAACTAAGATACAACAAGATTTGCAAGTTACCTTGTTAAAGAAATAAAAAGGGCGCTTTAGTCATTTTAATTTTCAATTTAATGGCATACTTGTCTTTTGCTACAACCCTTAGGGTTTAGGTTTTAACCCTTAGGTTTAGGTTTTAACCTTTAGAGTTTAGGGTTTAACCCTTTAAGTTTTACAAATAAATTCTAAGATTTCCAAATTAGGTTTTAAAAATAGAAAATTAATATTTCTAAATTATAATTAGGATTTTATAATTATATTAAAATTTTCTAATCATAATCCAAGCTTGCTATTTCGAATTAATATTTCCTAATTAAAATTGCTAAATTAGCAATTAAGGTTGTAATTGTACATTAGGGTTTATAACAGAATAATTAGGGTTTCTAATTTTACAATTTAGGGTTTTCTAACTATGTTGTTAGGTTTTACCCTAATTAAATTTACAATCAAAACACTTAAGCCATTAAGTTCCCAATTTAGGATTTCCAACTTTCGAATTAGGGTTTCAGATTCTCGGAACTAAAATTAGGGTTTTCGGTCATATCGTTAGGGTTTTCTTATCAATTGATAGGGTTTTCTAACTGAACATTGACGTTCTTAATATATACCTAGGGTTTGTCACAAATATAGTTTATCTGGTCAACCCTTGACCCCCTAACCACATACTGTACACATATAATACTATATGCACAGAATATATTTACGTATTCCCTTAATCATGAATAATTCACCACAGAAAATTTTTAAAATCACAAAATTTCTTCTCGAAAATCTAAAATCCATTCACTTATTTTTTGTGTAGGTCCTAGTATTGAACCTTAAATCAATCAATTATGATTTTAAATTTTTTTCTAAATTCTCGGGTTGTCACATAAATTATTATTAAAATATTTATAAAATAAAATAAATATTTTAATTGAGATATTTATGAATGAAATAAATATTCGATAGAAATTATTATGAAAATATTTAATTTAATTAAGTAATTAAATTAGAAGGGTAATGATTTGTTAAATAAAGTGGAGTTGTATTAAATAATTAAGTAAAAATGTATCTAATGAATGTCGTGAATACATATGGTATGTGTGTAGGACTTGTGGTGAACGGAAGTAGTAATCGTTTAGCCTACGCACGAGGCAAGTTCCTAAATCTTGTTTCTTTACATAAAGCAAGTTCCTTATTCAATCTTGTTTATGATTGAATATCAATTATTGTTGAACCTTGTAAGACTAGCGAATCCTTATTGATTCGACTAGTCCATAGTTGATGAACGTTCTAAATTTCAGAACCATTGTTGAGCTTATCCAAACCAAACTTCCTTTGGTACGGACTCTAATGTTAAACTGAGATGAACAACCCTGTTATAGGGGATTAATTATGCTTTAACGTTAAGATATTGTGCACAATATGGTACTAAGGGCTGATCCCCCTAAGTACGAGAAGAAGAGTCCATAGTCTTATGATTGTTAAAGGTTTCAAGTATAAACACTTGACAACCTACGACGTAGTTCAAGGTCTTATGACCCTCAGAAGTTATTTTGATTCTTGAATTCATTCTTGATTTAAAAGCCAAGTTTTCTTATTTCAGAAGTCATTGATTTATTTGCATGTTATTATTTTATTGTTATATTATTATACTCGTGGGCAATCGTGCTCACTCTTGCGTAATAATAACATTGCAGTTAAGAACGAAAGGTCCAACGAGCCTTCTACTAACAAAGGCAATGGCAAAGTTAACAAGTGATGAAGACTTGTTGTTTATTAGTTATGTTATGTTTCAGACTTATGTTTAAGTTGTGTAAGACTTAATATTTGTTTATGTTTTCGCATTTGAGATTTAATGTTAGTATGACCTGGGATTGATGTATTTACATTCAGATGTTGTAACTCTATAAGGAGAAGATTTATTTCTATCTATTTATTGTGTTCATTTATTATGGGTAGATAGATACATGATGTTTGGATAGTGAACACGAAATTCCGTTAGAATTGAAGTACCCGAATTTGGGGGTGTCACAGGTTGGTATCAAAGCTGTAGGTTATGAACCTTGGGTGGGGGAACAACATTAGGTAATAGCCTTATAGGAAGAACATAGTGATGGAAAACTCTTATCGAGTTCTAAGAAATGAATTTCTTAATTTATTGAAGATAAGAAAATACTTTATATGATTATGTGTTAAATTATGTGTTCGCTAGTACGGCTTAGTAACTTAAACTTGAAACTTTGTTGTCAGGATGTCGGATGTTAGAGGAGCTAGTCGAGCTGGGGAGGAGGAACCCCGAGTACCTACAGAGGAGGAACCCTGAGACATTCATGTCGTCAGGGAGCAGTTGGTACAAAGAGAGCCATCTCCGTTGATCACTGTTGTTGGTCAAGGGCATGAGCCTGAGACTGATCCAGAGGAGGATCTTGAGGAGGAAGAGGAAGAAGATGAGTTCCCACCGAACTCTATTAATGCTGAAATGTACGACGAGCTATATGACCGTAACGTAGAGTTACGTGACACTGTCCAGGATCTGAGTGAGCGGGCGATTATTCAACAGATTACCATCGAGCAGAGGGATAGGGAGATTGTGACTCTTTACACACGTCTAGGAAATGTGGCTTGGGATTTGGTTCACGAGAAGGGTCAAACCGAGGAGAAGTTCGAGGAAATAGAGAAGTTGAAGAATGAACTGAAAGAGAGCTCAGTAAGGCTGACCATAGCAGAAGAAGCTTGGGTAAGAGAATCACATCGTGTTGATCTTGCAGAAGAGGATTGTCGTGCGAAGAAGGCTAAGCTTGGAGAGACGCACTCTACACTTCAAAATGCAATGGATGAAGCCCAGGATCAAGTTAAGAGGTACCCAATCCAGTTCAAAGGACTACCATCGTATATGCTAGATCGCTGGACGATGCCCCGTATTATGGAAAATTAATGTAGTAAGGCTATTCAGCGCCTTAACAGGCAGCGATAGGATTTGTTTTATTATGTGAAAACTTATTTGGTATTTAGATGTAAATTCTGATGTGTTTATAAACAAAGGAATATTTTAATGTTTTAAATCCTGTAGATTCTTTATCTCGAGATAGTTAATGAAAATGGCAGTGATGATATCGTATGATGTTAAATCTTTCGATTTGAATAAATATATCAAGTTGTTTGAGAAAATGTGTTAAGTGATTTTGTTAAATTGTTTGAGTTAAACATTAAATATTTAGAGAAGTGGATAAAGATCTAATAAGCATATATTTTAATAGAAATATGCCACCGAGAAGTAGACCAAATTGTCGACCAGCCCAGGAAGGGTCAACGAATAACAACAACAACAACGCCAATGCTGACCCCGTTCAGCAGTTGGTGAATTTACTGGCTGGAGTAATTAACATTCAACCTCAAGCTCCACCAAATACAACGTTCAAGGATTTTAAGGCAGTGGGACCGCCAGAGTTCAAAGGCTCCATGAACCCGATAGAAGCTCAAACTTGGGTTATAGAGATGGAGAAAAGTTTTGATGTCTCCAGAGTCAGAGAGGACCAAAAAACCGCCTACGCAACATTCATGTTGAAATCAGAAGCCAGTTATTGGTGGCAAGCAAATAAGGTCCATAGAGGAGAAGGTGTGATCACCTAGGAGAGGTTTAAGGAGATGTTCTTCGAGATGTACTTTCCAACTCACAGAACAAAATGGAGGTCCAATTTTTGGAGTTAAAATAGGAAAATATGTCCGTACCAGATTATGCGGCAAAATTCAATGAGTTGGTTAGGTTCGCCTCGTATCAAGTACACACGAATGAGAGAAAAGCAAGAAGGTTTGAACAAGGATTGAAGCCCTGATTATATAGCAAAGTATCAATGTTTCAGCTAAACACTTTTGCTGGAGTACTGGAGAAAGCCATACTCACTGAAGGTGGAAGCGATGCGATAACCAAATATAATCAGGATCATAAGAAGAAGAAGAAGAAGAAGAAGAAGAAGAGTGAAAATGAAGGAATTAACAAGGCTAGTGAAAGTAACACGGGAGGTGGTAATAATCAGAAGAGAAAGTGGTTTGACAACTCGTCAACTGGAAATCAACAAGGAGGTCAGAAGAAGAGGATTGAAGCATGCCCGACTTGCGGGAAAGCTCATTTGGGAGTGTGTATGAAGGGTAAACGAGTGTGCCACAATTGTGGTCAGGAAGGCCACATAGCACCTAACTGTCCTAACCCAAAGAAGGGTGCCTGCTTCAGTTGTGGCTCAAAGGATCATCTTGCAAGGGACTGTCCTAAGAAGGGATCTGGAGGGACAGGATCAGGAGGAAATAGAGGAAACAACGGTGGAAGCGCTCTGACCATCACAAGACCAACCCCAACTAACTGACCGACCGCCAGGACATTCAACATGACAGTGCGGGATGCAGTGCAGTCTCGTGATATGGTGTTAGGTATCATTCCGATCAATAAAGTTAATGCTTATGTATTATTTAATTCGGGTGCTACTTGTTCATTTATATACGATTACTTTGCTAAGAACTTAGAATTACCTACGATGAGTTGGAACACCCTATGAACATAGAAATTACGAATTGAGAAATAATCTCTGTTAAGTACGTACATAAGAACTGTAGAGTGGATATTAAGGGTAATATCATGAACGTAGATCTTATCCCTATTCGACTTGGGGAATTTGACGTTATCTTAGGAATGGACTGATTATTCAATTACAGGGCTGTAATTGATTGCCAAAAAAAGCGTATTAACCTTATGACTCCATCAAATGTTGTGTTTTATGGTAGCAAGTTGCCTAGACAAGCGAGTTATCTGATGATGATGTAGGACAGGAAGTTGTTAAGACAAGGCTGTGTTAGATATCTAGCTTATATAGTCGACAGTCATAAAGAGAATCTGAAAGTAGAGGAGATACCAGTAGTGAGGGACTTCACCGATGTATTCCCGGATGATTTTCCAGGACTTTCGCCAGATAGAGAGGTTGAATTTGTGATTTATTTGGCACCAGGAATGGCTCCAATATCGAAGGCACCGTACCGAATGGCACCGGTAGAGATGAAAGAATTGATGGTATAACTACAAGAATTACTGGACAAGAAGTATATACAACCGAGCGTATCGCCGTGGGGAGCGTCGGTATTATTTGTGAAGAAGAAGGACGGGACGATGCGGCTTTGCATCGACTATAGAGAACTGAATAAGGTCACGATTAAGATTAGATATCCATTACAAAGGATCAATGACCTGTTTGGTTAATTGAAGGGAGCGAGATACTTTTTAAAGATAGACTTGGGAAGTGGTTATCATCAACTAAAGGTGAGGCCAGAGGATATACCGAAGACAGCGTTCAGAACATAATATGGTTATTACGAATTTTTGGTAATGTTATTTGGTCTAACGAATGCTCCTGCAGCATTCATGGGCTTAATGAATGGAGTGTTTAAGCTGTTTTTGGACAAATTCGTAGTGGTATTTATAGATGACATTTTGGTGTATTCAAAAACCAAGGAAGAACATGAAGAGCATTTAAAGGTAACGTTTGAGGCATTGAGAAGGGAGAAGTTGTATGCCATGTTTTCAAAATGTAAATTTTGGATTGAGCGGGTACAATTTCTTGGACATGTGATTGATAAAGACAGAATTTTGGTGGATCCATCCAAAGTCGAAGCCGTGGTAAACTGGGATCAGCCGAGAACGCTGTAGAAAGTACAAAGTTTTCTTGGATTGGCAGGATATTACAGAAAATTCATTTAAGACTTTTCTAAGATCGTAACTCCGTTAACGAACTTGACTCGAAAAGCTGTGAAATTTGTTTGGACGGAGAAGTGTGAGGAAAGCTTTCAAGAACTAAAGAAGAGGTTGAGTACATCACCTGTGTTATCTCTTCCGGATGATACAGGAAATTTTGTGGTTTATAGTGATGCTTCGCATAAAGGACTTGGCTGTGTGCTTATGAAAAATAACAGAGTCATTGCATATGCATCACATCAATTGAAGGATTATGAGAAGGGATATCTGTCCCACGACTTGGAGTTAGCTGCAGTTATTTTTGCTTTGAAGATCTGGAGGCACTATCTCTATGGGGAGAAGTGTGAAATATATACAGACCACAAGAGTCTGAAATATATTTTTACACAGAAGGACTTGAATATGTGCCAAAGAAGGTGGTTGGAGTTAATTAAGGACTATGATTGTGAAATTTTATACCATCTGGGTAAAGCAAACGTGGTTGCCTACACCTTAAGTAGAAAAGGTCGAGAGAAATTGATGATGTTGACCACTCAGAAGGAGTTGATTTCTGCAATGGAGAAGTTGGATTTGGAAGTAAAGTATCCTATGGGAATGGATGAGAAGTTGTTCCAGATGCAATCTGGTACAACCCTACTTGATAAAGTTAAGGGGGCTCAACTTCAGGACGAAGAATGTAAAAAGGTGAAAAATAAGATATCCGAATGAACCGAACCGAGATTCAAGATGAACAATGAAGGAATACTGATATTTGAAAGTAGAATTTGGGTATCGCCAGTACTAGAGATTAAGGAAGACATTTTGAGCGAGGCTCATAGCTCACGATATTCGATTCACCCTGGTAGTACCAAGATGTGCCAAGATCTTCGACAACATTTTTGGTGGCCAAATTTGAAATGAGATGTTCCAGAGTGTGTTGCCAAGTGTCTGACATGTCAGAATGGGTTGCTACAACCGTTGGAGATCCCATAATAGAAATGGAAACATATTACGATGGATTTTATGGTTGGCCTTCCGATAACTCAGAAAGGCTATGACGCAGTATGGGTTATCGTTGACCGAATGACAAAATCTGCACACTTCCTTCCGATTAGAATTAAATTTAACTTAGACCAGTTGGCAAAATTATATGTCAAAGAGATTGTTTCGAGACACGGAGTTCCAGTGTCAATTGTTTCCAATAGGGATCCGCGCTTTACATTGACCTTCTGGAAACGACTACAGGAATGTATGTGTACGCAGTTGAGAATGAGTACGGCTTATCACCCTCAGACAGACAGGTAGAGTGAAAGAACGATTCAGACATTAGAAGATATGTTAAGAGCTTGTATAATGGACTTAAAAGGAAATTGGGATGATCACGTACCGCTCGTGGAGTTCGGCTACAACAACAGTTACCGCGCTAGTATTGGCATGCCGCCTTATGAAGCGTTATATGGCAGAAAGTGCAGAACTCCGCTATACTGGGATGAAGTTGGCGAAAGACAATTACTAGGCCCATAATTGGTATAACAGATAGCAGAGATAGTCAAAGTGATCCGAACAAGACTGGTAGTAGCTCAAGATAGGCAGAAGAAATGCGCCGACCCACACCGTAAAAATGTTGAGTTTGAATTGGGTAGTTATGTGTTTTTGAAAGTCTCTCACTGGAAGGGAAAGATCAGGTTCAGAAAGAAAGGTAAATTAAGCCCAAGATTCATTGGACCTTTTGAGGTACTGCGAAGGATCAGAGAAGTTGCGTATGAGGTAGCCTTACCTCCATCACTCGAGAATGTTCACAACGTCTTCCATATTTAAGTTCTACGACCCTACAAACCCGATTACAAGCACGTGATTGAATATGAACCCCTGTATTTTGAGAAAGACATATCCTATGAAAAAATTCCTGTTCAGATTGTAGACAGGAAGGAACAAGTTCTCAGAAATAAAGTGATACCTTCTGTTAAGGTAATTTGGAGGAACCACAATGCTGAAGAAGCTACGTGGGAACTCGAAGAGAATATGATGAAGAATTATCCTCAATTATTTACTTAAATTGTGTGTAAGCGATTCTTGGGACAGAATCTTTCTAAGGGGGGGAGAATGTAACGGGACGAATTTATTGAGTCGTGATTCTGGGGACAGAATCCTTTTAGGGGGGGAAGATGTGACAAATGAGATTTTATAATTTTATTTGAATATTTATTTAATCAAATAAATATTTTTTGATGATTTAATTATTGGATTAAATAATTAATTGATAAAATTATGGTAGATTAATTTAATTATATGTGTTATATTTATTAAATTAATGTGGAAAATTTTGATTATTCAAAGTATGCAATTATGTGAGCTTATTGAATTAAAAGAAATATTTAATAAGCCTAATATTATTTTATTTAAATTAATAATTAATGAGAAAATTAATAATTTGACATAATTAATAAACGAGAAAATTAATTGTGTGACTATGTGAACTAATGAGAAATTATCATAATTTATTTACATTAAAGTAGATAAAATATTTGATTTATTTTATAAAGGGGTATGACACTATTAAACTATAGGATAAAATATTTATTAAATTAAATGGATTTAAGCCATTAAAGCCTAGCCAACCGAAGCCTTATTGAGAGTTGGGAGCAGTTAACCCGTGATCGGGTTAACTGACCATACATCGTCAGTTCCTATATTTTCATACGTCTTCTTCTTTTTATTTTCTAAGTTTATCAAAGCAAAACACAGAGAGAATTTAGAATTAGTGAGAGTAAAAGAGAAGGATTGTGAAAAATTGAAAGTTGCTATCACCCTTGTGTAATCCAAGCAGTGCAATCAAGGGTAAACCCTTAAACTTTAGTTTTTATTTACGTCATTTGAAGTTTTTATGGAAAATTTGTGTAAGTCTCTGTATTTGAAAATTTAGAGTCTCTATAATTGAAAAGGGTAACGATTATATGTATATATGTGTTAATATATTATCATAACATGTTTAACTATATCTTGTTTGTTTTCATAACATCAAATTCATAGAAATCTGTCGTATATAGTTTCTTGAAGTTACAGAGTATAAAATATGACCATATGGCCCTTACGCACGAATTTTATGTGTTAAATCATATGTTGCATCATAAATTTATACTTGCATATGATTATGTATGTTAAAACAAAGAAATCAAACTTCGAATGGACAGATTTGGTGTTATAATGAACCCGTAGTGTTAATTTTTATATTTTGTGTTCAAAACTTTCAAGAACAGTAAAATTACATGTTTTGATTCTGTAAATTATGTGTTTTAACTTGTTAAAATCACTCTAGAAAGGTTGGATAATGATCATATATGAATTATAATATTTGGCATGCTTAAATTAATGCATGGACAAGAAAATTGGAAGTTATGGCCATATTTTGTATTCTTCACGGAACGTATAATTGAACTTATGAGAGATTTTTTGGCCTAATTTGGCCTTGTTATGTTCGCGAACTGCAGAAATTGAGTTTGGGTAACCCCGCCCCCGGCGAGCGTTACCAAACTAAATTACCTCGCCCAGGCGGCTAAAAAATAAAAATAATAATTAAATAATTAAAATATTTATCAAATAAAATAAATTTTTTTTCAAGTGAGATATTTATGGAATAAATTAAATATTTGAAGAAAATTATTATTAAAATATTTATCAAATAAAATAAATATTTTAGTTGAAATATTTATGGAAATTGTTATTAACATATTTATAAAATAAAATAAATATTTTAATTGAGATATTTATGGAATGAAATAAATACGATGGAGATTATTATTAAAATATTTATAAAATAAAATAAATATTTTAATTGAGATATTTATGAATGAAATAAATATTCGATGGAAATTATTTTGAAAATATTCTAATTTAATTAAGTAAATAAATTAGAAGGGTAATGATTTGTTAAATAAAGTGGAGTTATATTAAATAATTAAGTGAAAATGTAACTAATGAATGTCGTGAATACATATGGTATGTGTGTCGGACTTATGGTGAACGGAAGTAGTAATCTTTTAGCCTACGCACAAGGCAAGTTCCTAAATCTTGTTTCTTTACATAAAGCAAGTTCCTTATTCTATCTTGTTTATTATTGTTCAAGTCAAGATTTCATACTAGATCCTATCATTCTTTAAAAGCATGATTCATATTATACAATACTTATTCGATTGTAAACATATTGATTTTTTTTATTCAAATTGAACATCAATTATTGTTGAACCTTGTAAGACTAGCGAATCCTTATTGATTCTACTAGTCCATAGTTGATGAACGTTCTAAATTTCAAAACCATTGTTGAGCTTATCCAAACCAAACTTTCTTTGGTGCGGACTCTAATGTCAAACTGAGATGAACAACCCTGTTATAGGGGATTAATTATGCTTTAGCGTTAAGATATTGTGCACAATATGGTACTAAGGACTGATCCCCCTAAGTACGAGAAGAAGAGTCCATAGTCTTATGATTGTTAAAGGTTTCAAGTATAAACACTTGACAACCTAGGATGTAGTTTAAGGTCTTATGACCCTCGGAAGTTCTTTTGATTCTTGTATTCATTCTTGATTCAAAATCCAAGTTTTCTTATTTCAGAAGTCATTGATTCATTTGCATGTTATTATTTTATTGTTATATTATTATACTTGTGGGCACTCGTGCTCACTCTTGCGTAATAATGACATTGCAGTTAAGAACGAAAGGTCCGATGAGCCTTCTATTAGCAAAGGCAAAAGCAAAGTTAACAAGTGATGAAGACTTGTTGTTTATTTGTTATGTTATGTTCCAGACTTATGTTTAAGTTGTGTAAGACTTAATATTTGTCTATGTTTCCGCATTTGAGATTTAAGGTTAGTATGACCTTGGGTTGATGTTTTTACATTAAACTGTTGTAACTCCATAAGGAGAGGATTTATTTCTATCTATTTATGGTTTTTATTTATTATGGGTAGATAGATACATGATGTTTGGACAGTGAACACCAAATTCCATGGGAATTAAAATACCCGGATTTGGGGGTGTCACAGGTTGATATCAAAGCTGTAGGTTATGAACCTTAGGTGGGGGAACAACCTTAGGTAGTAGCCTTATAGGAAGAACATAATGATGGAAAACTCTTATCGAGTTATAAGAAATGAATTTCTTAATTTATTAAATATAATAAAAGACTTTATGTGCTTATGTGTTAAATTATGTGTTCGCTAGTACGACTTAGTAACTAAAACTTGAAACTGTGTTGTCAAGATGTCGGATGTTGGAGGAGCTAGTCGAGCTGGGGAGGAGGAACCCCGAGTACCTACAGAGGAGGAACCCTGAGACATTCATGTCGTCAGGGAGCAGTTGGTACAGAGAAAGCCATCTCCGTTGATCACTGTTGTTGGTCAGGAGCATGAGCCTGAGACTGATCC
Source organism: Panax notoginseng (assembly GCA_016801055.1). Lineage (NCBI taxonomy): Eukaryota > Viridiplantae > Streptophyta > Magnoliopsida > Apiales > Araliaceae > Panax > Panax notoginseng. Next base: position 107,025,183 of record CM029015.1, read on the forward strand.
AAAGGAGGATCCTGAGGAGGAAGAGGAAGAAGATGAGTTCCCACCGAACTCTATTGATGCTGAGATGTACGACGAGCTATATGACCGTAATGTACAGTTACGTGACATTGTCCAGGATCTGAGTGAGCGGGCGATTATTCAACAGATTACCATCGAGCAGAGGGATAGGGAGATTGTGACTCTTCACACACGTCTAGGAAACGTGGAGTGGGATTTGGATCACAAGAAGGGTCAAACTGAGGAGAAGTCTAAGGAAATAGAGAAGTTGAAGAATGAACTGAAAGAGAGCTCAGCAAGGCTGACCATAGCAGGGGAAGCTTGGGTAAGAGAATCATGTCGTGCTGATCTTGCAGAAGAGGATTATCGTGCGAAGAAGGCTAAGCTTGGGGAGACGTACTCTACACTTCAAAATGCAATGGATGAAGCCCAGGATCGAGTTATGAGGTACCCAATCCAGCTCGAAGGACTACCATCGTATATGCTAGATCATCGAATGATGTCCCGCATCATGGAAGAGGAACGTAACAAGGCTATTCAGTGCCTTAACAGGCAGCGATAGGATTTGATTAATTATGTGAAAACTTATTCGCTATTTAGATGTAAATTCCGATGTGTTTATAAACAATGGAATATTTTAATGTTTTTAAGTATTACAATCATTTTTAAGTAATTTATTTAATCTTATAATTAAATAAATCAAATAACATTAATATTCCAAAAATATTAAATATTTATGAAATATACTCTAAATTATTAAAAACCCATTTTTAGGCTTTAAAATAATTTTTAGGAATTTATTTTGTATTTTTAATAATTTAAAACTATTTTTTTTTCTATTTATGTAATAAAAATAATAATTTTCAGAAATTAATTGTCACTAAATGGACAAAACTGTTGCTATAGGTGTTCTTGAGCGTTCTTGAGCCTTCAAAGTCTGTTTGCAGGGTACTACTACCTTTGACCGGTTCAAATTTCATGTTCTTGATGTTATCTAGGCAGTCTAGTGCATCAATGTTATAGTACTTATGTATTACTACAACTAAATACTAAGTTCATGGTCATACAACATCAGATCAGTGAGATATAATCCTCACAAATCATTGTCAGAAGTTGTTCTTCATTTATGGGTTTTTTAGAAATGAAGAACAGTTTGAGTGTGCTACTTTAGATCTTTATAACTTGCACTCCAGACTTACTTAATGTATTCTAATGGTTAAATTTTGTAGCATACATATCAGGGTACATTTCTATTACATTACATCAACCTAACAACATCACAAGTGAGAGATCAAGGCCGGTCAAACCTTGGCAGAACGACTGTTCTTGAGTTTTCTGGGTTTTCCAGAAAACTCATCCGGCTGATGGTCAACGCTTGTTTGACCCACAATATCTTTGATCCTGTTATGGATCTAAGTGTTTTAATGACTTTAATATGTAGCCTACATGTCAGACAACAACCTTAATACAACAACATGGTCCAAAACATAAACACCAGAAAGATCAAGGTCCTGTAAAACTTTATCAGACCCTTTCTGGAAATCTGGGTTACCCAGAAACTAGTTGGTCATGGTCGGTTAACCATGTTTGACTACTTATATCTGGAGATCTAGACATGGTATGGAGGTGATTCCACTTCTAGTCTACCCTCCTCATGGCAAAGAACAATTTTATAACATCTAACACACCTAACACTTAACATAGATAGATCTAGAGGCCCTGACATATGGCTGTCAGGCCTTAAAATGAAGGTTCTTCGTCAGTTTGAAAACTTAATTTTCTGGCTTCTAGATGTTATGAATCCTTGATGCAACATCTTGGATCACTCAATAATATCCCTTAACACAACTTTAACCAACAAAACACAACATCTAACATCAAACAAATAGATTTACAAGAGTTAGGGTATTATACATTTATGCTTTGATCTTGATGATCTATCCTTGGTAAGCTACAAGATGTTCATGGCTTAACCTCTCTCTCTCTCTCAATCTAAATTTCAAAAAGTTAGAGAGAGAATGGGTTGCGCATGAATGAGAGATAAAGTAAGATTTTTACTTACTTAAATCTTTGATTTTTAGATTCATGTATCTATATGTGCAAGGTGGCACTTGTTGGCTGATCTTGGAAAGATTTAAGGCACATGGGATAAACTTGAGTGATGACTCACAAGATTTGTAAAATCTTTTACTTAACTTTTAAGTAAAAGGGAATTTTGGTCATTTCGCACCCACTAAGGGTATTTTTGTCTTTTCCCCTATAATTTGAAGGGCAATTTGGACATTTCCCTTTTATTCCATAACTTATAACACTTGGCCATTTATACTTAGCTTTTAAGCTCCCGAATTAGGGTTTTAAATTTCCAGATTAGGGTTTCGGATTCCCAAAACTAAAATTAGGGTTTTCGGACGTATCGCTAGGGTTTCTAAACAGTCATTAGAGTTTTTTTAACTTAATCACCATATTCTTAACATAACTTTAGGGTTTGCTAAAGTTATACTTATTCTGATCAATAATTGAACCTTAATCCACAAACTGTACACATAAACAATCACTATTCACATATAAGATCTCACATACCGACTCGTATACACTTAGACACTTAACCCTGATAATTCTTCACAAGAATTTTAAATCCACCAAAATCCTTCACCGAATTTTGAAATCTTTAAAATTTCTTCATAGAAACGTCAAATTCATACACATATTTTCAGTCTAGGTCTATCATATAATCTTTAATCCATCATTTTAAGATTTTCTAAGTTTTCTAAATTCTCTGGTTGTCACAGAAAACTAATTATTCAAAATTCAAAAAAAGCCTTATATAATTTTAAATCTGTAATAATTTATTCAACCCCCTTCTAAATTATTATTGAACTTTCATCTGTAGTTGTGCTGATGGATTTGGGACACAACTAGAAGAGTATATGAGGTAAATACAGGGGCAAAGACGACATTATGATACTCATTATCTAAACCATAGTTTTACATCACGAACTAGAGAATTGAAGCGAGGAGCTATCACGACGAATTCAAGGCGAACATGAGGAAGAGCAGTAGTTGACATTACAGTTTTATTTTATATCTTCATTATTATCCTTGTATTGAAAATGCTATTCTCTTTGTGGATTTTAGTTTATTATTCATCTGGCATGAACTAATTTATTATTTAAACCTACAATGGATCTTTTTGTGTAAAGAGGATTGACATGCTTCTATATTAATTCATTGATAATATTTCCAGAATTGTCTACTATGGTTTATGCTTAATTAATTAATTGTCTGATCAATAATTTCTTGATAACCTATATAAACTCGAGAGATGGAATGTAGGTTAAGATCTAATCATAGTACCGTGTGATTGTGATTTTTACATGGTTGTTGGATTCATAATTTGTGATTAGGATAGAGGTATATCTACGCATCACATGTGCTTAAACCTTCTTTAATTGTAATTCACATAGAGATATAGTGAATTAGTTACTTAGGGTGTTCATCTTAATTTTATCAATTGTGGATTTAAGTTGATATAGGTATAATACATTGAGAGATGATTATGTCTATTTTCGAGTTCTTGATTAACAACAAGGAATACTTCATTTGATTTAACAGGAAGTGTGTCGATCCAAGTAAAATATTAGGTGAAGTTGTAGGCTTAAACCTCCAATTCTTGATAAAATCTTGTGGTAGTTAGTTAGTTTTATTTAATCAGTAGTTTTTCATAACTCTCACAAACTTGATTATTTGTTTAATAAAATTGAGATAATATAAAACGGGTAGTTGTTAGAATAAAATTCAGTTATATTCTCTATGGTAACGATACTCTACTCATCACTTTATTACTTGTTGACCACATATACTTGTGTATTGAGCATAATTAGATTTTCACCAACAAGTTTTTGGCATCGCCATCGGGGACTTATAATTGTATTTATTACTCCCTCCATCCTATTATAAAAGTCTGGGTAGACTTTTCACGCATATTAAGAAGATGAATGAAATGACAAAATTGCCCATAATAATATCATTAAATATGGAGAGAGAATTAGAATAAGAAAAGTATGAGATATTTAATGCTAGGGTATAATAGGAAAATATGTGTAAAAATTTAGTTATTAAAGAAAAATGAACACTTAACATGGGATTACCCTAAATTGTAATAAGGACTTTTATCATGGGACGGAGGGAGTACTAAAATACCCCCAAACTTAAGACGTTGCTTGTCCTCAAGAAAACATCATGCAATACAGCTAACTACATGCCTACGTATCCAGCCGTCAGATAGTATGAAATATAACAATCTTACCTCAAAGAAATCAGAATAGATATGAACAGTAAATTCAACCAAAAATGTAAGACCCCAACTTATTCATAAATAAAATCGAATTTCCTCTAATTATTATTTCGAATAATAAGGTGTTAATTTGATATAATGCTTTGGTTATGGGTGAAATGTACAAATTTTGCAAAATAAACAAGTGGTTATAAAACATTCATTGTTGTCAAGGAATATTCGTTTGGTCGTGGAATGTTCTTGCTGTCGGGGAATATTCGTACGATGGCGCAGCCATTTGTTGGCCCCATAATGGAAAACGGTCGTATGAAGAAAATGAGAAGTTTGAGTTTTTACAAATAACGGCGTAGTTGTTACCGTTAACACTTGTGGAATACCCGGTGGTTAAAATACAGTAATACACGTGATTGCACAGTAGCACACGATTGCACCGTATTTTTGAATTATTGATTCTTACGTAAAAATGCACTACTCAATAATTGTTACAGTAATTACTGTTCAATATTTTATTTTATTGATTCAATAATTGCTACGTTGATATTTTATATTATTGTTGTTTCAATAATTGTCACTGCACAGTATTTTCCATTATCAGATCAATAATTCATATTATTAGAATAATATTATTAGATAGCAATATTGGCAATGTCTAAGGAGAGGTTTGGTCACCTAATTGCGCTCCAATAAGGAAAAATCCTTATCGGAAAGCCCCCTCTTTCCTGGGAACGATCTGGTTGTCATAATTGTGATTCTATAATATTATTTGTAAATAATTAATTATTAATTTATTTGATAAGAAAATATTTATTTTATGTGAAATTAATGCAGATGTGTTTTATCATTATTTTGTCAGAATGGAGGTACTAAAAATCGTCCGTATATGGATTTCAGGTATTTTTTATTTGAAATTTAGAAAAACTTTCTTCTACAAAGTTGTAGAGAATTAATTTTCTTATGGAATAGACATGAGATTCAAATTTTTTTGATAAAATGACTATTTATTATGAATAATTGAAGTTACTGATTATTTAAAATATTTTGGAAATTTCTAGAATGGGTGGGCCCCACTTTTGGTTGGTGAGAAATGTGCTGAAATTTTATTTCAAAAGTGGTGGGCATAAATAGTAGCAGGTAAAGTCATCAGGTAGCAGGTTAGTCTGCTTTGACATTGTAAGCATTTTCCTATAAGTAGGGTGCTTAGTTAGAAATAAAAATCACACTAGAAGCAAGTTTTCTCTCTTTCTCTCTCTATGTTATCGAGCGTATTTTTATGAGTATTTAGATACTTTGAGAGTTTCTATTCAGTACAAGTTTCCTTCAGCCTTATGCCTGATATTTCAATCGGAAGTACTATTTTTTGAGGTAAGGGATGTTATTTTCTTCGTAAATGATATTATTTTCTTCAATATCATTATATTGAAATATTGATATGAATTTTATTGTGAAATTTCTACCTTTTTGTGTCGAGGTTACTATTCATGTATACGACACTATTCACGTATACGACATTATTCACGAATACGGCACTATTGACAGAAAAATAAAATTTTCTCTTCTTTGTCCAAGATATCTATTATGATTACTACCTTTGATTGTATCCATGTTTCGATCTTTATTTTTAAATTCTACTCCACAATTGATTATTATGGAGTATTTTTGAACTTGGATAAACTGTAGTACGAATCCCTAATATTTGTCCTTTTGTCTCACTAGATTCATTTTTTTAAAGATATTTTTCATCATCCTCAGTCCTAAATGATGATATTACTGAATATCTTTGGCCTATAGTGCAAAGATGAATGATTAACTGATGAATATCTTTGGCCCGTAGTGCAAAGATGAACATGTGTTTAGATGAACATGACCAACTGGTGAAACAAATTAATATCTTTGGCCTGTAGTGAAAAGATGAATATTTGATTCAAGATGTATATTGATTGATGTTACAGGGATAAAATATTGATGATGGACTTTTAAATCTTAGAAGATAGTAGAATTCATTCTTTACTTCACTCTTCTAATGGATTGTTGTTTCCACTGCAGTTGTTGATCTAAAACTTGTTATCTATTATATTTTATCAGATTTTTCTCTGTTGAAGACTAATGATAATTTGTTGTATATTATCTTAGTCATAATATTCTTTACTGGGCTAGTTGAGCTCACCCTTTTCCTTTTTGTTCCAATTTTCTCAAGAGGCGAGAATATAGTGGGAACTAGTTGGGGTGTGGAGTGATGTTTCAAGTCAGTTGTGTTAGTAGTCCTCACTATTTTGTAAAATAGTATTTCAATAATTGTATTGAGGACTTATTTGAGTGTAGATATTATCTAGAAGATAATATTTGTATTTAAACTCACAGTTTATGTGTTGTCATAGTTTGCACGATAATTGTAGTAATGAAGTTGTATTTGTTTCTGTACCATGTATTTGGCGACTCAGAATGGGTGATGTATACCTATTTTGGGGGCGTCACAGTTGGTGTCAGAGCTTAGGAATCGATGAAGAAGGAATACTTCGAGTAAACTCCAGACTTTGTGTTCTTAACGATTCTGACTTGAATCATAGAATCATGATGGAGGCACACAACACACCGTTTGCAATCCATCATAGGAGTACCAAAATGTATCATGATCTTCGACATACATTTTGGTGGAGCAATATGAAGAGAGAGATTGCGGAGTTTATCTCGAGGTGTTTAACTTGTCAACGTGTAAATGCGGAGCATCAAGTGCCAAAGGGTCCATTGCAACCACTTGAGATTCCGAAACGGGAGTGGGAACACATTACATGGATTTCGTTACGGGTCTTCCCAAGGTTTCTCAAAGTATAGATGAGATTTGGGTTATTGTTGATAGATTAACCAAGTCTGCTCATTTCTTGCCTATACGGGAGACTTAATTATTCCCTTGAACGTCTTACTCGTATGTACGTGAATGGGATTGTGAGATTGCATGGCTTGCCAATATCCATAGTTTTGGATCGTGGCCCAAGATTCACTTAACAATTTTGGGTTAGCTTGCAGAAAGCTATGGGCATGGATTTAAGATTCAGTTCGGCATACCATTCTCAAACGGGCGGGCAATCAGAAAGGACTATTTAAGCTCTTAAAGATCTATTAAGACTCTGTGTCCTAGATTTAAAAGGGAGTTGGGATAAGTACCTACCATTGGTGAAATTCTCCTACAACAACAGTTATCAAGCAAGTATAGGCATGGCTCCATTTGAGGCGTTGGACGAGGTAGGTGAAGTAACGTTGTTGGGATCAGAATTGGTACGTATGACTATAGAGAAAATCCAAATGATTCGACAACGTATACAAACGGCACAGGATCGACAAAAGAGTTATGCGGATCTTCATCGAAAGGACGTGAAATTTAATATTAGGGATCATGTATTGTTACGTGTTGCACCATGGAAGGGAGTTACAAGATTTGGGAAGAGAGGAAAGCTCAATCCACGATTTGTTGGTCCATTTAAAATTCTTTACCGAATAGGAAATGTGGCCTATAGACTCGTATTATCTCCAAGCATGTCTCGTGTTCATAATATTTTTCACATATCTATGCTTCGTGAATATGTGAAACACTCAAACCACATAATTGAGTTAGAACCAGCCAAGATAACCGAAGATTTAACGTATGAGGAGGTACCTGTTAAGATCTTAGATATGAAAGAGCATGTCCTACGCACCAAGGTTATACCACAAGTTAAGGTTTTGTGGAGGAACCATGCTATTGAAGAAATGACTTGGGAGTTGGAATCAAAAATGAAAGCAAGGTATCCGCACCTTTTCGAAACACCAGGTACGTACGTCAATTTTGAGAACAAAATTTCATAAGGAGGGGAGGTTGTAAGACCCCAACTTATTCATAAATAAAATCGAATTTCCTCTAATTATTATTTTGATTAATAAGGTGTTAATTTGATATAATGCTTTGGTTATGGGTGAAATGTGCAAATTTTGCAAAATAAACAAGTGGTTATAAAATATTCATTGTTATCGGATAATATTCGTTTAGTCGTGGACTATTCTTGCTGTCGGGAAATATTTGTACGATGGCGCAGCCATTTGTGGGCCCCATAACGGAAAACAGTCGTATGAAGAAAACGACAAGTTTAAGTTCTTACAAATAACGGCGTAGTTGTTACCGTTAACACTGTTGGAATACCTAGTGGTTAAAATACAGTAATATGCGTGGTTACACAGTATCACACGATATTGCACAGTATTTTTGAATTATTGATTCTTACGTAAGAAAGTACTACTCAATAATTGTTACAGTAATTACTGTTTAATATTTTATTTTATTGATTCAATAATTGCTAGGTTGATATTTTATATTATTGTTGTTTCAATAATTATCATTGCACAGTATTTTCTATTATCAGATCAATAAATCATATTATTAGATAGCATTATTTGTAATGTCTAAGGAGAGGTTTGGTCACCTAATTGCGCTCCAATAAGGAGAAATCCTTATCGAAAAGCCCCATCTTTCTTGGGAACGATCTGGTTGTCATAATTGTGATTCTCTAATATTATTTGTGAATAATTAATTAATAATTTATATGACAAGGAAATATTTATTTTATGTGGAATCAATACTGAGGTGTTTTATCAGTATTTTGTCAGAATGGAGGTATTAAAAATTATCCGTATGTGGATTTCGGATATTTTCTGTTTGGAATTTAGAAAAACTTTCATCTACAAAGTTGTAGAGAATTAATTTTCCTATAGAATAGACATGAGATTCAAATTTTTCTGATAAAATGGCTATTTATTATGAATTATTAAAGTTATTGATTATTTAAAACATTTTGGAAATTTCTAAAATGGGTGGGCTCCACTTTTGGTTGGTAAAAAATGTGCTGAAATTTTATTTCAAAATTAGTGGGCGTGAATAGTAACAGGTAAAGCCGTCAGGTAGCAGATTATTCTGCTTTGGCGTTGTAAGCATTTTCCTATAAATAGGGCGCTTAGTTAGAATTGAAAATCACACCAGAAATAAGTTTTCTCTCTTTATCTCTCTATATTATCGAGCATATTTTTGTGAGTATTTACATACTTTGAGAGTTTCTATTTAGTACAAGTTTTCTTCAGCCCTATACCTGATACTTTGTTGTTTCTGCTGTAGTTGTTGATCTAAAATTTGTTGTCTATTATATTTTATCAGAATTTTCCCTATTGAAGACTAATGATAATTTGTTGTATATTATCTTAGTCATAATATTCTTTACTGTGCTAGTTGAGCTCACCTTTTTCCTTTTTGTTCCATTTTTCTCAAGAGACGAGAATATAGCAGGAACTATTCGGGGTGTGGAGTGATGTTTCCAGTCAGTTGTGTTAGTAGTCCTCACTATTTTGTAAAATAGTATTTCAATAATTGTAATGAGGACTTATTTGGGTGTGGATATTGTCTAGAAGATAATATTTGTAGTTAAACTCATAGTTTATGTGTTGTCGTATTTTGCACGATAATTGTAGTAATGAAGTTTTATTTGTTTCTGTACCATGTATTTGTCGACTCATAATGGGTGATGTATACCTATTTTGGGGGTGTCACAAAAAACACGTCAGTAGTTTATATCATTCCATAAATCAATAGTTGTTATCACTAATGAAGTGTGTGTGTGTGCTCAATTACCATAGGAACTGATTACAACTCAAACATATCACATAATATGCTTCTTAGAGGAAAGGTCATAGGCTTAACTTAATACATTATGCAAACACGCCAAGCTCCAGCTAAAACTATGCAACTACCAAGTCAGAAGTTAATATGGGATTTGTCTACTACGTTTATTCAATCACGGGGGCATTTTACTCTTTTTCTGATATTTCTAATTTGCACATGACTGTGCAATGTGTAGTCCTCTTAGGCTTTTCAATGATACCCATTTTGCTAGCTTTTTACCAACGACTCCCAAACCAGACGACTTTAGGGGTGCTGGGTGTAAATACATCCCATAGGGCGTACTTACTCGAGTAACAAATGCCACAAAACTAAACTAGTCATGGTGTTTATTCATATTTTTCTTTTCTTTTTCTGACTTTTTTTTAAACTATACTATCATGTATCTTCCCCTAAACTCTGGTCTTTGCATAATCCTAGCCTTCACCACTAGTTCACTGATATTCTTTCATTAAAACTCCAATTTCCCTTAAGAAGTCAATTATGTGATTATTTCAACTAAGTTTGTCAGCATGGTCATTTTATTGTGCTATCTGATTACATCATTTTCAAACAGGAAAGGATTTACATCATGCTAAGGAATTACATCTATGTCCTAGTTATATATAGTGATCAAGTGTCTATTCAATTCCAATCTCATCATAGGCCAAGCTCACTTCATACTAACTGATAGGCCAGAATCATGCAATATTTTTGTGATTTTCAGTTTTAAATTATTTTTTTTCATATAGAATACAAAAACTAAACTAAACTATCAAAGCTAAATAACCAAACTAAACATGCAATTAAACTAAAATGCAACTACATGAACTAAAAACGTACATTGCTATGCAACTACATGAAACCATCTACTATACACATAATACATAACCACCCCTAAACTTAAACAATATAATGCCCTCATTATAAAAAAGATAAAGAAAATGAAGTATAAAGGGCTAGTCACCAGGCTCTACCACCTCAAGATCTAAATCAGAGGGTGGGTAAGCTGACAGTGGCTGAGGAGCAAGAAAGTGGAAAGACCCAACATTTGGATTTAAACATGCAAACATGTCGGCCAATGACTAATTTAAACTATTTTGAGTGGAAAACATATGATCATGTCTTTCCGCTGGCCTCCGCAATCGTTTATCCTCTACTATGTTACGCGCATCTAGATGTTACTGAAGACTGCAGAATTGGGTGCTAAACATGAACTTTGTCTTGCGCGATGTGGTAGATGCATTAGCCTTATCATCCTCATGGACTTCATCAGCCTGAAAGTCTTCATCATCATGCTCAGAATCTGCAGCTTCTTCCTCATCATCATCAAAAATTGAAGGAAATAGAAATCCCAGTCCCCTTGCGTGCGACTCATCCCCTTTCCAAGTAGAATATCGAGCAATCAATTTAAGGTCCAACATCTGAAGTGAATACTGCACCGGCTCGTCAATGCCCCGTCGGACACCTGCTCGATGGCATAATTCACAAATAAGGGATGGATGTGGCAGTCTTCTCGGAATCGATCCTCGTAAGTAACGTCGAATGGAAAAGTTAATGATTACACCGACATTGATGTCAAAATCCCTTAGAATTACATACAATAAGGGAACTTTTTCTTTTGTAATTTCACTCACATGCTGAGAAGGGACAAGTTTAGCGGATAGGAAGGCATACCAAATTTTTCCATACAAACTCAAATCCATGTTTAGAAACAAGGTACCCCCTTTCTTGCCTTTTAACCATACTGTGTCCAGCCTAAAAATCTCTGCCAAAATCTGATCATAATTTGGCCTACTATCTCTATAAATTATGTATTGGCAAATTGTAGGAGCTCGAAGGTCATAAAAGTTATTAATAGCTTCCGTACTGAACGACACCATTTTCCCTTTAACGAATGCTGTGAATGGGGCCTTATGTTCGACATTAGCTTAAATTTCCTTGACTATAGCCACTACCGCCGATTCAGGCTGATCAGTAAAATTATCCCAACCCCTTTCATTAATCTGATGCACCATCTCCCCATCAAATTTATTCGGTCTCAGTTCGCGCTCGGGAGTAACTGCCTTATTCACTATATAGTCAAAACGGTCTACAACAATGGCACTGGTGAACTTTCGCAATCAAACTGTCTTACGGGGGTGGAAGAACCCTCACCCCTTTGCCTTTTCGGTGACTTTGGTGCCATTGGGTTAATGTCCAGAATCAATTCCCTAAATTGTTTTACTAAAGTCTGCCTAATGGTTCATGAATAACCACTTCGTTTTAAATCCTTGTTATACCTATGTGCAAGTTTCTGATGTGTGAACTGAAGTTGCTTGCCAAAAATTTCCCCAAACTACAATGATAATCTGTTATTTGAAAACTTTTTATCAAACACCTGGTAGGCTAACTAAATTTTATCTTTGAATACCCCTAAACTAAGCTTTCAATCCACGTGAGCAACGTGATAGCAGATGTATAACAGAAACAAGATATTGCAGTACTTCCCAAATTCAAAGTTGAATGTATTACTCAATTCAATGTACTAATGTCTACTAACAAACCCTTACCCACAATCTTTGCTTTAATTCATATAAACAGCTGACCAAATTTCTAATTAATGTTTGCTTACCCGAATTGCAGAAAAATCTTGACGCCCATTGAGTTAAAAGTTTAAGGTGTGAAGACCTAGTTCAATTCCGTTTGATTTGGAGTCTATGACAACCCGAGAATTTTGATAATTATTAAAATCCTAAAATGATGGATTAAAGGTTATAAGATGAACCTAGACAGAAAATAAGTGTATGGATTTGACGTTTCTGTGAAGGAATTTTAAGGATTTCGAAATTTTTAAGAAGAACCTATATGGTTTCTTAATTGAATGAGAATAAAGAAATACGGGTTACAAAATTCCAAAACCCTAGAAATGAATTAATATGTACTTAAAGGAATATCAAGAATACGGTATTATGATACCTGTAAAATTTGATATGAATTGAATAGTGTAAGAAATGTTATACTAATACAGGTGGAATTTTATTAACGAAATAAGATTTCACATGAAGAAAAGCTATGAGGTTAAACGAAGATTAGTATATATATATATATATATATATATATATATATATATATATATATATATATAGTAAGCTGCTATAAATATTTTAGCAAGAGGAATAATGAATTAAGTTAATGATATAAGGATCAAGATAAAACTATGTTAGTAATTAACATAGCTTGAATGTGGGCCTTGATTGGCAAATAAGAAGATAAATAAGCTAAAAGTTATTAGCTAATATGATTAGCTATAAAAATGGAGTAATTTAAAACTCAAATTTTGAGTTAGAGATAGAATTTTGAAGCATGGACTGCTCGGTTGCGTCTGGAACGTCAAGTTTAGTCAAAATGGACAGTAAACACAAAATGTGTAAAGATTGACTTTTGGTCAAAGTCAACAGTTGACTTTTTATGGAGAAAAGTCAAAATTAGTGTGAGCAGTGAAATATGTTATGATATTATGTTATATGGTTAATGGTATAATATTTAATATTATACCAAATGATGTAAAGTAAAAATATGAGATGAAATCCAATATACAAATATGTATATTGGTATCAAAGAAGTTAGTAAATTAAATTCATATTTGAATAAATGATTGAATATATTAATTTATATATTTAATATATAAATAAATTGTTTGAGAAGAATTTATGGAGAGGAGGAGAAAATTAAATTTAATTATACAATATAAATTGTATAACTTAAATAAGTTATTTAAATTAAGTATGATAATTAAATAACCTAAATGGTTATTGTTATTTAGTGGTTCTAGTATTTAAATATATACTAGTGACCTAATCTAAGAGAATTGTGGAGCATGTCACAATTTATTTAATGATTATATGAGTAAGCGAATACGAATATTATGTGATGACAAATAAAAGAAACTAGTGTGATCCTAATTATATATTAGGAATGAAGAATTACATAACTTAAGGGTTATGGAATGAGAGAATTATGGTATTTAAAATATATACTAATTCTAAGAGATTTATTTTATATATCTCAATTAATTAATTTTATAACCTAATTAATGTGAGTCTAATTGGGTTAAGAAATTAAGTGTATGTGAGTAAAGATGTAAATTATAGTTGTGTAAATGAAAATCCTAATTAAATAATTAGGGAATGATAATATTAAAAGTATTGGACCTAATCTATTTTCATGACCCAATAAATTAATCTAAAAGTCCAAAGAGATTGAATATGGTGGCCCAAGAGTTGGCCCAAGCAATAATTTAAGAAGCCCAAAACTTGATCCAAGTATGGAAGGACACAATGGTCACTTGGTAAGTAAAATAAAGCAATAAAATCAAAACCAAACTTGGTAAGAAATTGGCCACATGGCCGGGTATTAAAGTGGGAGAAAAGGAGAGGAAGATGTGCTTGCACATCATCACTTTATAAACCACACATGTGGCAAAAGATATTTTTTCCAATTTAAGCTATGTGTCACATTAATAAAGGAGCCACTTTGCTTTCAAAACAATCACATACTAATAAAATGATTATTAAGGAAAGAGAGAGAATGAGTGGGAGAAATATTAGGCCACATGGTCGGATGGGTTTTGAGGAAGAAAAGAAGCCACATGGGTGGTTTGGTTTGTGGAAACGGACGGGAAATCAAAGAGGACAATTCAAACTCTTGAAGATCTATTAAGACTCTGTGTCTTAAACTTCAAAGGGAGTTAGGATAAGTATTTACCAGTGGTGGAGTTCTCTTATAACAACAGTTATCAGGCAAGTATAGGTGTGGCTCAATTTGAAGCATTATATGGACGAAAGTGTCGCTCTCCAATATGTTTGGATGAGGTGGGAGAAGCAACATTATTGGGACCAGAGTTGGTACGTATGACTACGGAAAAGATCCAAATGATTCGACAACGTATACAAACCGCACAAGATCGACAAAAGAGTTATGCGGATCTTCATCGAAAGGACGTGGAATTTAGTATTGGGGATCATGTATTGTTGCGTGTTACTCCATGAAAAGCAGTTACAAGATATGGGAAGAGAAGGAAGCTCAATCCACAATTTATTGGTCCATTTCAGATTCTTGACCGAGTAGGAAATGTGGCCTATAAACTCGCGTTACCTCCAAGTATGTCTCGTGTTCATAATGTTTTTCACATATATGTGCTTCGTAAATATGTGAAAGACTCGAACCACGTTATTGAGTTAGAACCGGATGACATAGCTGAAGACTTAACGTACGAGGAGGTACCTGTTAAGATCTTGGATAGGAAAGAGCATGTCCTACGCACAAAGGTCATACCACAAGTTAAAGTTTTGTGGAGGAACCATGCTATTGAGGAAATGACCTGGAGTTAGAAACGGAAATGAAAGCGAGGTATCCTCATCTTTTCAAAACACCAGGTACGTACGTCAATTTCGAAGACGAAATTTCATAAGGAGTGGAGGTTGTAAGACCCCAAATTATTAATAAATGAAATTTAATTTCCTCTATTTATTATTTTGAAATAGTAAGGGTTGAATTGATTAATGAGGTTAGTTATGAGTAAAATGCGCAAATATTTTAAATAAGCAAGTGGTTATAAAATATTCATTGTTGTCGGGGAATATTCGTTTGGTCGTGGAATATTCTTCTTGTCGGGAAATATTCGTACGACGGCGCAGTCTTTTGTGGGCCCCATAACGGAAAGAGATTGGATGAAGAAAATGTCAAGTATAAGTTGTTTATAAATAACGGCGTAGTTGTTACCGTTAATACTGTTGGAATACTCGGTGGTTAAAACACAGTAATACGCGTTGTTGCACAGTAGCACACGGTATTGAACCAATTATTGATTCTTACGTAAGAAGGCACTACTTAATAATTGTTACAGTAATTACTGTTCAGTATTTTATTTTATTGATTCAATAATTGTTGCGTTGATATTTTATGTTAATGTTGTTTTAATAATTGTCACTACACAGTATTTTCTATTATCGAAGCAATAATTCATATTATCTAAATAATATTATTAGATAACATTATTGACCATGTCTAGAAAGTTCTGTCGAAGGAGAGGTTTGGTCACCTAATTGCGCGCCAGTAAGGAGAAATCCTTATTGGAAAGCCCCCTCTTTCCTAGGAACTGCCTGGTTATCAGTATTGTGATTCTATAATATTATTTGTGAATAATTAATTATTGATTTATATGATGAGAAAAATATTCATTTTATGTAGATATAGATGGAAAAAAATTTTAAAGTGACCATTGTTGAAAATCGATATTTTATCTTTTCTGATAAAATAATATTTTATTATATTATTATAATATAATAATGATGATATTTTTACAATGAATGTGGGATATATGAGTATATGAGGAGGAAGAGTATTTTTATTACAAAAGTTGTTTAAAACATGTTAAACATGTCTGTGGGCCCATTTCTTGACCGAAATTTGATTATAGCTTGTAGAATCGCCCGTTATTGGATTTCGGTCAATTTTTGTTTGGAATTTGGAAAAAATTTCTTCTGGAAAGTTGTAGATAATGAAATTTTCTATGAAAAAGATATGTGGTTCGAATTTTTCTGACAAAAGAACTATTTATTATGAATTATTGAAGTTCTGAAGTTTCGAAATAATTGATTTTTGGAAGTTTTATTTATTTTTATTAATAAAAATATTTTTTACATTTTGAAAGCATCATTAACATGTGCTAGGGGCTAATTTCAGTTGCCAAAGGTGTACGTAGGAAATTTGTATATATATATATATATATTTATATTATATTAAATTTTCTGCTTTGGTGTTCTAAGCATTTTCCTATAAATAGGATGCTTAGGTTAGAATTGAAAATCACACCAGAAACTGAAATTTTCTCTCTCTTTCTCTCTCGATATATTGAGCGTATTCTTGTGAGTATTTTAATACTTGGAGTGTTCCTATACGGTGCAAGTTTAAGTCATAGCCTATATCCGGTGTTTCAACTAGAAGTACTGGTTTTACGAGGTAAGGAATGTTATTTCTTCTTAAATGATATTATTTTCTTCAATATCATTATGTCGAAGTATTGATCTGGACTTTTTATCAAATTTAGAACTTTTTGTGTCGGGGTTACTATTCACGTATACGACACTATTCACGT
The DNA here is from genome assembly GCA_016801055.1 of Panax notoginseng. NCBI lineage: Eukaryota > Viridiplantae > Streptophyta > Magnoliopsida > Apiales > Araliaceae > Panax > Panax notoginseng. The sequence continues at coordinate 107,042,283 of CM029015.1, forward strand.
ATACGACACTATTCACGAATACGGCACTATTCACCGAAAAATAAAATTTTATTCTTTTTGTCCAAAATATCTATTATGGATACTAGCTTTGATTGTATCCATGTTTTAATCATTCTTGAATTTTACTCCACTATAAATATTTATGTGATATTTTTAGGCATGGAATAGCTGAAATACGAATCCTTAATAATTATTATTTTGTTTCACTAGATTCGTTTTCTTTAAAATATTTTTTATGCAAAGATTAATGATTTTATGATGAATATCTTTGGCCCGTAGTACAAAGATGAACAGGTGTTGAGATGAACATGACCAACTGATGAATATCTTTGGCCTGTAGTGCAAAGATGAATATTTGATTCAAGATGTTTATTGATTGATGTTACAGGGATAAAATATTGATGATGGACTTTTAAATTCATAGATGATAGTAGATTTCATACTCTAGTTAACTCTTCTAGTGAATTATTATTTCCGCAGCGAATATTGATTTAAAATTTGTTGCCTATTGTATTCTATTAAATTTTTCCCTGTTAAGGACTAACGATAATTTGTTTTATATTATTTTAGTTATAATATTTTTTACTGGGCTAGTTGAGCTCACCCTTTTTTTTTTGTTCCATTTTTCTTCTCAGGAGGCGAGAATGTAGCGAGTACTAGTCAGGGTATGGAATGAATGTTCTAGAAAGTTATTTTAGTAGTCCTCACTATTTTTTTAAAATAATGTATCAATAATTGTAATGAGTACTTATTTGAGTGTGGATATTATCTAGATAACAATATTTATATTTAAACTCACAGTTTTTATGTTGTATTAATAAAGTTGTAGTTGTTTCTGTACCATGTATTTTGATGACTCGAAATGGGTGTTGTATACCTATTTTGGGGGCGTCACAAATAAGAGGAGTCTTATAATTATTATTACTATTATTATTATTTAATTTCTAAAGGAGTTTGTAAATTAATTAATAAAACTACTCTCATATATTTCTAATAAGATTAGGAGGTTAAATTAATTAAAAGAATTTAATTAATTATCTCTAATAAGATTAGGGAGCTTAATTAATTAAAGGAATTTAATTAATTAAAATAAAACTCAATTCCTTAATTGTTAAGAAGGGTTGCCCGCATCTATAAATAAGAGAAGTCTTATTATGGGTGGGTGTGGTTGACGTTTTCATAGAATACGTAATTCCAATAGTTGGGAGAGTACACCTTTTCTATGAGAGATAAAAAAATTAGGATTTTGCCAAATACCCATATTCTTAAATTTTTCTTTTTCCTTGGTGAATCACCTCTTGAGGCCAAACAGTTGGGTGGCTAACGTTGATCAAATGAAGGAACCAAACCCGATGAATTCAAGTTGAACGCGAAAAGAATTTGGAGGTGAACTTGTAGCCGAGGAAGCTCGAATCTTCAAGGGTATGATTCTTATTCTTTATCTTTTCGTTTAATTAATAATTGTGCATAAAGGATGATCCGGGTATATGATTTATAAAATCTTTAAACTCTGATTTTTCATGCTTCTGCTTAATTTGTGCAATTTAATTGTGTTCATAAATTTTACAAACCTAACAGTGGCATCAGAGCCAAACCTTTATGCGAATTATTAATTATTTTAATTTGATATGTATATTGATATGTGTTTAAAACAATTTAATTGAGCATAATTTGTTGTATAAAATTATTATTTTTTAAAAAAATGGTTATTCGTTGATCCGTGATTTTTTTGGCTGATTTATTTTTCAAAAACTCAGCCATGATCCGCGTGCTGGCCTGAAGCTTCTTGGATGTTAATTATATATATATATATATATATATATATATATATATATATATATAGGCAAAATGGGTATGCACAGTCGTGCACTTCTTTTTTTACACAGCAGCTAAAAAACGACGTCGTTTTATTTGACTTATGTTAAAACAAAAAAGACAGTGCTTCTCTCCCATATGGCTTCTCTCCTCCATAAGACCTTCATCCTCCCCTTTTCACCTGCTGTTTCCAGCCAAATCAAAATTTTGTAATCCAGCCAAATCGAAAGTTTCTAATTCGGTAAAAGGAATATCCGGCCTAAGCTTCTCTCTCCGGTTTGTAACCTTCTCTCTCTTCGAATGTATTAATTTTGTAATTTTAAGAAATTTAGGGTTTATTTGGAACTGTCATACAACACTGATTTAATTTTGAGTAATTTTAATTTAGGGTTTATAAGTCCTTATTCAATGTTTTTTTCATTGGTGAACCAGTTTAATTAGTTTCATCCCCAAATTAGTCCCTTTTCTTTGTGATTTTTCCTAATTTTTCTTAATTACATGGATCTGTTTTTCCGCCCATGCTCTTCTCTTAGCTATTTTGTATTTTAATTTTGAAATTTTTGTAATATATTTTAGATTCTTATTTTGATTACATAAATTGCTACCCCAAATCTGAGATCAGAGGATATTGAATTTGTCGTAGCTCCATATGAGGCTGATGTGCAGTTAACGTACCTGTCCACTCTTAAATCAGAAAAAGGTGGAATAACAGCAGTAATCTCAGAGGATAATGATCTGTTGGCCTATGGTTGCCCATTTATAAGATTTTCATGAAACTTTTGTACGTCCAGATGGATATTTACTTATCTCCTATTGACATAAAGATTCTTTATTGGAGTATTAATGTTATTCTGTTTTGATTTGAATGGGGCCATGGGCAGGTTATTTTTAAGATGGACAGGTTAGGAAATAGTGAGGAGATAGTGCTGGACAAGGTCTTTGATTCGGTAGCTTGTGTACCTTCCTTCCAAAATTTTGATAGAAACTTGTTCGTAGGTAAATCACCTGTGTGATACATTTGCAACTCTTCTTAATATGTATATTTTTGTAAGGACTTGATTTGGTTTAAGATTCCTCCTTCAATTAAACCATTCCGTAAATTAAAGCTAATATCAAAACTGAATTCTATTCTACATGTTAATGAAAAGACCTTTCTTTGTCAGTATAATTGTGCTCCTATCAACTAAGCTATAAATATGAATTCTATTATCTTTAAATTCATTTGATTTAAGGTAGAACTTTATATTGCATGTATGAGTGTCTTAGCTGGCTGCGACTTCCTTCCATCTATTCCTAGAATAGGGCTTATTCTTTGGTTTCCAAGTATCGGAGTTTAGACCTAATAAGCATATCTTAGTTCTTTTGAAAGGCGAACTGTTGTTGATAGCATTCTTTTTTGCCAAATCAAGAAATGCTTGCTGCTTTAGACCATTTGAAAGCCCCTATTGCATGTGCATTCACATGAAAGCATATAAATTTGAAATACATGTACATTTTCATGAAATATTGTGAAGTTCAGAATTGTCAGTTTTGACGAACTAGTAATTTAAAAGAACTCTCAATTTAAGTGTTACTAGTTTGCAGTTTTATGAATGGTTTTTTTTTCTTTCAAATCAGTAGTAAATTTGTATGAAACAGCAACCTAATGATCTATTGTATTTTAATTTTTTCAAAGTTCAAAATTTCAAATTTACAATTAATTATAAGAGGAAATAAGCTACTAGAAATTATGACACATAATTTTACTAGCTAATACATTTGACCTCTTTGCTATGCAATGAAGGATGGAGTTCGAACTTTGAAGGCATGGGATGTTCATATTATATTAGTAATAAAAAAAATGACATTATATATATCGTATTGCAATTGAACGAAATGTTAAGTATAAGAAAACTTACAAAAGTTATAACTTAAGTTTTGCACTAAATTGATGTGCTTTCTAATACCTACATATCTTGAACCACATGCTTATTTTAGAGTATATTTGGAATTACTTAAAAAAAGTGACTACTAATTTTGATTAGTGCTTTTGATTATAATCAATTTTAGAAAAGTAGTTTGTGTTTGGTAAATAAAAAATACTTAAATTAGTAATAAGTGAAAAATTGGTGTGCTTTCTAATATGTACATATCTATAACCACATGCTTATTTAATTTTCTTATTTAAATGTTTTTCATTTTGTTGTAAAGTTTTAGAGATATAGCTGATATACACCATCAAATCCTCCTAATTAAGGTTGCCTTAGATGCCATATTTACAGGTTCTATCCGTCTTAAAATTTAGAAGGGAAACCAAGTGCCTGAAGGGTGATATTGGAAGGGGAATACAAAGACAACTTTCAACTTGATGGGCTAAATCAGGAAAACTGAACTTGAATCTCAAATGGATACCACAACCAATCTACCGCAATTCCTAACTGTCTTTGTTTTCTAGTAGTTACCTGTTCTCAGTTCGTTTATCACGTTTTTTGGCTCTACAGAGATCTTATTTAGTGAGTATTGCTAACATTCAGCCGTGAAAAATTAATCAATAATTCTCACTCAATACTTGGTGTATATAATTGTTTCAGTAATGCGGAGGGGTTACTTAAAGTTACGGAGAGTTCTTATGTAGATTCAGAGAAAATAATCACATAATAGGCTTGAAAGAATTGGAATACAATTGTTTTCAGTTTGTGATATGTCATGTATTATATGTATTCTTTATGTTAAGGAGTTGGGCTTTTAATCCCTCTGGTAAGAGTTTTGCTATCGGGATGCCAAGATTGTATTTTTTCTTAAAGGTTCTTATTTTCAGACTGTCTGCATTACTTACCAGATGAAAATTGGTGTGCTCATCTATGATAGGTCATTTTGTATTACAGATGAGAAGGCTTATTTTTATGAATGGAGGGAATATTTAGTTAATTTAAGCATTTCATAAACTAAACTAATGTGTTCATCTGCTTTCTGCATGTTTATAGCGACTACCATTTATGGAAAATAAAAACCTTTGGATGTATTGACGATTATCTTGAATGAAATGAAGATTTGTGTTTGCATAATAGTAGTAGCACAAATGCAAATGAAAATTTACAAAGATCCACAAAGGTCATTAGATACCCCCCTTGTAAGTATTTCCCCCCATACATTCAAAACAAAATCTTTAAAGGTAAAGTGCAGACATAATCATGATCTCTCTGATAGTATTCCACGTTAAACCTACACCATAGGAAAATGAAAAAGTCTGGCATCGAAAAAAACAAAATTGGAGCTACTTTCTTTAAGTAAAATTGTAGTATTGATTTCTCATCATAATGTTGGATTCCTAACTACATTCCACTTGTATAAATAGTATAAACCAGGATTAGAAAGAAAAAGAAGAAAAAAAGGGGCTATGTTCATTGTTTAAATTGGGGGAAAAAAAGTAGAACTAGACCACTGTGAGGCCGCCACTATATCTGGGTCTTGTTCTATCTTGTAGAAGCCCTTCTTCCAATTCCACAGCCTTCCTCTTGTTAATACTGGATTGATGTTGTAGTGATGGCTGAACCTCCTTTTGTTTTGTGTTTTGACAATCCTTATTTTTGGTTTTCATCATATGAGGTTTAAGCTTATTCATATCTGACAATCTCACTGGTTTAAGAAAAAACTCCTCAGCTCCTTCTTCCAAACATCTGTCCAATGTGATTAATCAGTTTGCCTCTTTAAGCTTAATTACAAATATGTAGGGTCGTCTTATTCTTACCTATGGATTCTTGAAGGAACGTTCTCAGATGACATAATCATTACTGGTATGTCTCTAAATGAAGAAGATTCCTGTAGAACAAAAACAAAAGCCCTTTCAATTGCTAACTAACAATATACCAATTTATAATATCCTTTTAATATCAATAATTATAGTTTTCTGAATAAATGGAAACAATCCAAGAGAACTGGTAACAAAGTAATTTCATGATTTCATCACTCTGCTCAAGTGCTGACATTCATTTTGAAATGCACGAATAGATAAATTTCTGATGAGTTGTTCTGTTCAGGTGAAAAACACGCGACAATTTTTGTTGAAAGATCAAGATTGGACACCTGTATGGCAACTTTTCAAACAATATATACCATCTGGAATGAATACAGGATGATTTACAAAATCTTGTAAACGAATAGAAAAAAGGGTATATAAACCATAGCATACCTTAATTTTCTTGAGTAAATCATAGCCTGTCATTCCAGGCATACAATAATATGTTATAATAAGATTCACTTCCACTTCCTGTAAATCATGAAACCAAACAGAAATTTTCAAAAAACCCCAATTAATTGTTGTTGGTTGGGGAATCTGAGAATTAAGGAGAAAAAGAGAGAATGGGCACCTGTTGATTAATTGGAGATATACAAGGCTCGTTTTTGTTGATTTAGTCATCATTTTCATGCGAACCAAGATATTCTAAAGCTTTGCTACCAGAATCGACTGTGGTAACTGCCATTAAAAATACCAACCAAGAAATTTAACAAAGGAATCAAGAAATTAATTTGGACATCAAAATAAGTTTATACCTTGATAAGATGAGGTCTTTAGGAGCCTCTCGATTAGCTTTCTATCAATGATGCTATCATCAACAGCTAATACATGAAACTTTGACTCTCTGTCAACTACTCCTTCAGTCCCCAAAATGAGTAAATAAACTATCAAATAAACCTAGCCCAATACTACTAAACACAGCTTAACTCAACCAATTAAAGACAGAGCAGGCAAACAAAATTAAAGTCAGTAAGTAAAAGCAAAGATACTAATACCTGAACCAGCTCATATGCGGTCATTTGTCCGGTACAGCTCACTTAATTATCACATTAGTAAGCCTTGTTCTGTTCATAGAAATAGAAAACTAAATTTTAGTATCAACTGAATATTCATGCTCTATAATCTCAATTGGGTGATAAATTCAAAGTGGATCAAATTTTGAGATTATGTAGCATGAAGAGTGTAATATCGTTGAAATTCTCTTTGTCCATAACTTAAAGCAAGCTTAACTTTCTAATATACTAAAGTAGCTTCAAACCTCAGACAATCCGATTGGTGTTCCAGTTTAATGTATTGTGGTATCTTATCCTCCAAAAACATATTTAGACAAAAATGGTAGATTGAAAAGTTGAACTTTTTTAAAGTTGAGATTCATTTTTGTTCATTGAATAGTACATATAACAATTGCCAAAAACATAGAGAGTAAATTGAAGAGTGGCCGTTGATTCTCCATTGACGAAGAACTCGGAAGAAGGAAAAAGAAATAAAGTGAAGTTACAAAAATTTCAAAATCAAAATACAAAATAGCTAAGAGAAGAGTATGGGCGGAAAAATAGATCGATGTAATTAAGAAAAATTAGGAAAGATCACAAATAAAAGGGACTAATTTGGGGATGAAACTAATTAAAATGGTTCACCAATGAAAAAACATCGAATCAGAACTCATAAACCCTAAATTAAAATTACTCAAAATTAAATCAGAGTTGTATGACAGTTCCAAATAAACCCTAAATTTCTTTAAATTACAAAATTAATACATTCAAAGAGAGAGAGAAGGTTATGAACAGGAGAGAGAAGCTTAGGCCGGATATTCCTTTTGTCGAATTAGAAACTTTCGATTTGACTGGATTACAAAATTTTGATTTGGCTGGAAATAGCAGGTGAAAAGGGGAGGATGAAGCTCTTATGGAGGAGAGAAGACACGTGGGAGAGAAGCACTATTTTTTTGTTTTAAAACAAGTCAAATAAAATGACGTCGTTTTTTAGCTGCTGTATAAAAAAAAAGTGCACGGCTGTGCATACCCATTTTCCCATATATATATATATATATATATATATATATATATATATATATATATATATATATAATTTTAATCTTAAAATAAAAATGTTTATTTTAATCTTAAAATTAGATTTCATGTTAACTAATTAGAGTTGGAATTAGATTTCATGATAACTAATTGGAGTTAAAATTGGATTCTATGTTTCCTTAAAAAAAGAAGTTTATTTAGATATGGAATAAGATTTCATATTATTCAAATTAAAAGAGTTTATTTGTGAATAGAAAAGAAAATTCGTATTTCCTTAAAATAAAGGAAGTTTATTTTGATTTAAATTTGGAATAAAATAAAGGAGTTTATTTTGATTCAATATTAGATTTTATGCTAACTAAATTTGTCCACTAAATGATATCAATATATATATTGAAAGTTTATTATTCATGAGATAAATGTTATTTATTGATGTATATGGTGATGTGTATGATAATTAATGGGATTGATTATGGACTATTGACCAATGTGATTGGATTTTATTTTAGTTGGATGCATGAATGTATGGGTTTTATTAAATGAGGTATGCGTACCTCGTCTTCTCTAATTTTTCTTAATGTAAATTCTATCTCCCTTTTATGTACTTTCACTTGACTGTTGATCAAGGTTTCTATTTATTTTAAAAAGTTTTGTAATAGGATTAGTTAGAATTAATTTTGAAGAATTGGAGATCAAGGAGCAAGGAGCGCTTGAAGACCCGTTTGTAATGGAGCCCAGGTTTAAATGTAATAGTTATATTTAAATATTAATTATTGCACTCCTAGGGTTTGACCTTTTGGTTCACTTGGTGGCTCTAGTGAAGCAAACTAGAATAAAAGTCCATAATCAATCCGGGTAGAATATAATATTCTATATGTGCATGCTTATATATATATATATATATATATATATATATATATATATATATATATATATATATATATATATATATTATATTATGCAAACATGATTCGCATGTTCATTAATATGACGCATATTTTATATATATATATGTGCATGTGTGCTAAACAAGATAAGACAAATTAATAATAAACCTCTCAAATATTTTATATTAAGTTGTAACGTTCAAAGATATTTGGAATATCGAATGTCGCCTTCTAGCATGATAGAAACAATAGAGTATTGAATATTTAATATAAGTTTGTTGTGCACACAAAAGGCAAGTATTAAATATTTAAGATGTTATTTTTATTACATATGATGTTTATAAAGAATTGAACATTACTGCTTTTGGTGTGCACGCACAAGGGCTGTAGTTTTCTCTTCACTTGTATGAAAATGTTGGGTCTGACTTAACTTAAATTATTTTAGTTCGGATGTGCACACACTTGACCATTATGATCTAAGAGAAAAAATACAAGGAGTTGCATAGTTGATGTAATTGACAAGAGTTGTCTACCTATTTATTTATATATAGTTTATTGTGCACACACAAGGCTATATACATTTGAAATGGGATCCTTATTCTCACTAGCATATCTTTAATTAGATATTGTCGAACTATACAAATTGAGGGTAATATAGTTTGATGAAAATAGTGGGAGATACCAATTTAAAACAAGACCTAAATTATTTTGGTAATTATAAAAAGAATGTATGCTAAAATATTGTTAATTATAAATTCATTTACAGGATTTTACAATGTCTAAATTACTATCACTGCGTAGCATATTAGATGCTAAATTAATCGGACGGAATTAAACGGATTGGTTAAGGAATTTGAGAATAGTTCTCATAGCTGAAAAGCTATCTTATATCCTTAATACGCATGTCCCTGCAATAGTTACAGACAATACCTCTGATGAAGAGATTGCTACTTTTAGAAAGTGGCAAGATGATGTACAGTTGGCTCAATACATCATGCTCGCATTCATGAGTAATGAGCTTCAGCGTCAGCATGAAACTATGGATGCTCCTACTATATTCCTGCAAATCAAGTAGTTGATGTTGAAGAAAGTAGAACTGAAAGATATTAGATATCTAATGAGCTATTTCGATCTAGAATGACCAACGACACTAGAGTACAGACACATATCCTAAACATGATCAATTTAATTGAACAAATAGGACAACAGGTTTTGTCACGGATGGAGAGTTGAGCCAAGATTTGATCTTGCACTCACTCCCGGACTCCATTCACAATTGTTGTGAATTTTTCATATGAACAAGCTAGATATCAGCTTCGCTGATTTGCTTAACATGTTGAAAAATATTGAGAGTCACTTTCCAACCAAAAAAGACGAAGTCTTACTGGTAGGGGTCAAATGATCATCTAAAAAGAAGAATAATTCTAAGAAGGTAAATAGAAAATGTAAAAAATAAAGGATAATAAGAACAAAACTGATACGGATAGCAAAGGAGTTTGCTTCCACTGCAATAAGCCAGGACACTTGAAAGAAACTGCGAGAAGCATCTTGTAGAGCTAACCAGAAGAAGCTTAGTGAACTTTCGGTTACAAATATAGTTTTTGTTCATGATTGAAATAAATTTTTCTTTAAGTCAAGGTTCTACTTGGGTATTGGATACCGGCTTTAGTTATAATAAATATAGATTTATGAAGGGACCAAGCAAAAGTAGAAAGCAGAAAGCTAAATAAAGATAAGTAATCCTATGTGTGGGAAATGAAGCAAATGTTGCTACATTAGCTATAGAAACTTATAGTTTAGCAATACCTACGGGCAAATCTATTAATTAAGTCAATAAGTTGTTATTGTATTCCAGTTCTTGTTGAAAATATTATTTTCATTTTATTATTGGACAATGAAATCTTTGGTATTATATTTAAGAACAATTGTTGTTCTATTTATAATAATAATGTTTTGTATAGAATTGAAATATTACTTAATGGATTTTGTATACTTGACTTACGTGAAAATAATATTTCATATTGAACAAATTAGTATAAGAAAAGTAGATGATCATTCAAAGAGTTGAATGTGTGTATTTGCTGAAATATAACTGTTAATTATTTGAAAGGTTCAAAGAATTCAGAAGTGAGATAATCTGGCAAAGTATTAAGATTCTTTGATTAGATCAAGGAATAAATACTTGTGCAATAAGTTTCTCGATCATCTAAAATGGTTTTCTCACAATGGACTCCTCTTGATACGCAATAATTGATTGATGTATCTGAAAGGAAAAATTATACCTTATTGGACATGGTACGGTCCATAATGATTCTACCGACATTCCAGTATCCTTATGGGATAATGTCCTAGAAATGGCTGCATATCTACGAAAAAGGTAACCTCAAAATCCGGTCACAAGACTCTATAAAAGTTATGGACAGGAAGGATTCCTAATTTTAAGTATGTTAAGGTAAGAGATTGTCTAGCTAATGTGAAAAGGTTTCAAAGGATAAGCTTGGGACAAGATTTGACAAGTACAGATTTGTGAGACATCCTAAAGTAAGTTTAGGGTATATGTTCTATAATTCTACTTAGCAAAAGGTGTTTGTTACGAAACACGCTACCTTCTAAGATAAAAGTGTTTATCATTAAAGGGGCTAATGGGAGGATAATAGAATCTTAAAGAGTTCAAGAACCATAAAACACTATAAATCAAATAAGAGGAACTTGTAGATAGACCTATTGTACCACAACCGAACCGTAAATCTGGAATAGTACAGAAGATACCTGGGAGGTATGGATTCATCATAGATGATGATGATGATGAGGTACGCATCATAGAAGATGATGATCTAGTTACATACGATGAGGTAAGAATTGTAGACACTCAGAGAAATGGATTGAAGCAAGCTTCTCAAAAATGAAACATTCGTTTTGATGAAACAATCAACAGAGTTTGATTTTATCAAAAATAAGAATGAACCTAGTGTGTACAAAAGGGTCAGTGGGAGCGTCATGGCATTCATTGTATTATATGTTGATATACTATAGATATGGAATGACATGTCAATGCTAGAATCAGTAAAGATAAAGTTGTCAAAACATTCCTCCATGAATAATTTGGGAAAAGTATCTTAATTGGGGATACAAATCTATATTGATAGATTTAAAAGGATGCTCGGCTTAACCCAAGGAACGTATATTCATTTGATGCTAAAGTCATTTAGCATGGTACATGATGCATTAATGATATAAAATACATTTTGATATTTTCAAATCATTTTCGTCTAGCCGAAGCAATTAGCATAGACTCTTCTTTAAACAGTTTAATACCATTAAAAATCAGTTTTAGTGTTATCATGTCGTAACAGATAACGAGATGTTAGTGGCTCATAGTCCACATACACACCCTTGTCACCGTATGATGCTGATAACAAAAATTCATTTATATTTTTAAAGGCACATCAGTGCGAATTTAGCTTGATGTCACAAATTTTGAAGTCTAGAATAGTTAGAAGATTTGGAAAACCTATGTCTCCGCCATCAACTCCATTTTCTATAATGATCCATTGCTTAATCAGTTTATCTATTCCTATCATCCTCAATACTCCATTCACACTTATCTATACCCCAGTTCATCAAACTTACCACACTTTGGAAGTTCAGGAACTTGCCACAATAATATGAGTTTAAGAACTTATCCTAGTCAGACCATAGGCATCCATTTGCTGAGGGGTTCAAAAACATACCATATTATTATACGTCACAAACTTACCATATGCATTAGTTTTAAGAACCGTACTTAATCTTAATATCGTCTATCCTAACCTTAAAAGCCTCTAACTATCAAATATACACATGAGAAAAGAATCACCTTTCCACCATATATACACTGATAGTGCGACACACAAAGTACATGCACCAAATCTCTACCCATACAAAGGTTTGTATAACTTAGTCACCATATGAGTCCTCAATTAAAATCCTCACCTAACATTACCTTACTCTTAACAACTTGCCATTAACTTACTCAATATGAATTCCTCATATCACATTATCTATAACTCCTCGTGAGTTTATCTTGTACTATTTCATAGTACATCATCTTCATAGCATCAAGCTATAATTATTCAAACATTGCATACCATCTTCCTTTTATAACTTAAACAGATCACATCATGATCTTATTCTATAAGCATCTCCCTTAAAAGTCTTTTCTTAACTCGTGATCGGTTTGTCTTACGATCCTCTTTCTTTCCTTTTTTATCATTTACGATTCCATTTATGCTTTTAATCTTACAAGCTTTGTCTATTCATCATTATTCGTTATCTTGGCTATTGGAGTTAGGTAACTCCCATTTCTTATCTTTATATCTCTTCAAGATTCTTCTTTGAATTTTCTTGTTTCTATAACAATTCTTCCTTTAAGAATTCTAACTTCATTTACATTACTCAACATTTCATTCGAGTTCCACATTTTCATCATACGTATCTATTTTTTATACTTGGTACACATCGAATCTCTAACAGTTTTAATATGAGTGGTTTCCTACAAACAACCAACAAACTAGGTTCCGAGTTACTAGTTCGTATATACCTCCGCTCTATAAAGGAATCGTTTAGCCCAGATACCATACATCAACTATTAAAGAGTACGATTGTATCATACTTAAATACAACTTTTTATTCTTAACTTCTTTATTATTCTCTTCTTATAGTAGACATTGTCTATTTATTATCACCTTACATCCTTATTATTGGAGTTGGGTAACCCCACATTCATATTTTTATAACTCTATGAGATTCTTCTTTGAATCCTCTCACGCATGCTTTAATCCCTTCTTTATAAATTTCTTAAATTACTTCTTCTTATTCAAACTCTATTTGAGCTTATTCGTTCATTATCTTCACCTTTCTTCTTTAAGGTTATAGCCTAAGGTACTCTTACCTAAGGTTTCTAACCTATCAACTTTGATACCAACTGTAACGACCCCAAAATTTATACAATTCAACTATCGACTTCGGTCGTTAATAATACATTCAACCTCTAATTTTACATCATTAAACGATAATACAACCATTAAAATTTGCGAAATAATTAAAATTTTCTATTACAAACTATTCTCATTCCCAAAACCTTCAACCTTTACATCTAACTGTCTCAAAATCATTTTAATACTACAAGAGTTTACATCGCAAAACGATATTACAATTCAACATTAATACATTATTCGGAACCTTAAACATGGTTCAAATAATAATAACTCAGCCAAAGTATATAAATCTTCTAGTATCACATCTGATTCATATCTTTCAAGTAGCACATAATTTTACCTTAAATTTTTAACATGCAAAAGTGGTTATTTGCAAAGTTGAGCTCGACAGCCCAGCAAAATCTAACAATTTTTATGCATCACATAGCACATAATAACATGCTCAACATATATCTCATAAACATTGGACTAACATATCATACATGCTGCATTTCATATAATAAGTATAAATATTGAGTTCCTTACTCAATCAACGTAGTCATAAATTGACTTTAGCATTTCATACTTTCAAAATATATAGAACACAGCATGCTCTTTACAACAAATATTTAAAACAGTTCATCATCAAGTTCACATAACAAATAGGAACTGAAAGACTTGCTTTGATCGTTGTTTACCAATAACAGTTTAACAGCTTAAAGTTATCTACACTTCACGTGCCCTACACAATTATATAATCATACACATCAACTATTAGTCACATAACAACACATAGTAATTGTAATGTAAACTCTACTCCACATCTCATAATCCTTCCTGTTAATTAGCACACAATGTTCAATTAGATTGTGTTAACTTTTAGACTTATGTAATACTCAAAAATCATTCAAGTGTTTAAATCTTACTAGGGATACTTATAGGTTTTATATTAAACTCATTCCATATCTTATAATATTCATTAACACTTGTCACGGCGTTTCGACTTTCATTCGTCGCACGCCCGAATCGTCTCTCTTGTGTATGCTTAGTGTGCTTACATAACTTATCTAATACATCATTTATTAATGTTAATCATCATTATATTTACTAACATTCATGTTTTATAAATTAGAAAAATATCTTTTATCGTCAGAAGCACTACACTTGCATACGTGCATGCCCGACGCCCTTCGATTGCCTCTGAAAACATAATTGTCCTAAAGATGACAATTTTGACCCCTGTTCCCGACCTCAAATTGAAAAACTTAAAGACTAAAAGTTGTACATCTATTTGTTCTCATTCCGGATAATCTTGAATTGCCTCAATTGGAGTTCGTATGAAAATGTTATGCTCATTTTAGTAAAATATGTCCGATCAATAATTTTTTTCCCTTCATAATTTGGCAAAACAGACCACCCCCCCCCACCGGGGCGGGGGTTTTTACACTAGGGTAGCCCGCCGGGGCGGGGGTCTCTTCTGTTAGTTCGCGAATTATGATCCCAAACTCTACAGAAAGCCAAATTAGGCCTACAAACTCTTTTCTAACAATCATACCAACCTACCCAAGCTGTAATATATTTACAGAAACATAAACTAATGTTTCTAACACGTTTCTAATAACATAAACAACATAAATATCAAGATTACAACTTTTAAATTTCACTATTTCTATTATTTCTTCTTCTTTTGACATTCATAGCGAAATTCTTCACTGTGAATTCGTTTTACAACCAAAACAGTTAGTTTCAATTACGTTCATTTCGTTTCTTCATATATTTTCACAATCCATCACCAATTTTACAATTATAACCTAAACTCCTAACAAATTTTAGTCTCAAAATAGACCAAAACTTATATATATATATATATATATATATATATATATATATATATATATATATAACAAAACTCAAATTCTTCATCATTCAACCTATTTTCATGAATTTGATTATTCTAAAACTTGAATTTGTGTTACTCAAATTTCACATATGAATGAAAATATCATATTATTCAACACTTGACATAACCCTAATTGATTTCTTCATCAATTCATACTTCCATGATATCTAAAAAAAACTTAAAAATCTAAAAGCTAGAGGTTTAGGCTAGATTATTACCTTTGATTTGCTATAAAACTTGAATAATTTTCTTGTTTCTTCCTTCTTTCTTTTCTTTCTTTCTTCTCTTTTCTCTTCTTTCTCTTCTTCTCTCTTTTCCAACTTACATAACTTAGAAAATATAACGTATAATATAATACGTATTAATATATAATATAATTATATGTGTAACTGATGTGAATTATATCTTTTTTTTTAAATCAAAAGCCATAAGGCTTGTTTGGCTAAACCACTTTAAAAATTAATAACTTAAAGTCCTAATGCCTTGTTTGGTAAAACCTATTTAAATAAAAGACTTAACATTCATTAAACCTTGTTTGGCAAAACTAAATTAAACTCCTTTAATTTATTTTAATAACTCATTTATAGTATAGTTTATGATTACACTTTATTTAATCAAATTCTAATATTCAATTTAATTAAATCTAATAACAATTACCATCAAATATATTTATATTCATTCACCATTTTAATTAAGTGAATTACTCTCATTATTTATGAAATTTAAATGAATACCAATTTTATTGCCATAAAGCATAATAATCGAATTATATTATTTCATAATATAATTTTCAACTTAATTAAATTAACTAATATTATTTAGTTAATTACCTTCTCGTAACAATCTCATTTAATTTCTTTAATAGTTAAATTAACTATTAAACCTTATTTTCCAAATATATACATCTCTTTTATATTCACACTTAATCTCTTCACACTAAATCACATATTTCAAGATAAATTGCAAATATATATACTTACCCACACTCAAAACACATAATTCAAAATATATACATTTCATAATAAGAATTTTAATTTTTAAATTCTTATTTTAATAACTCATAAAAATTCAGATTGTCATATCCTTCCTCATATCCTTCCCTCCTTATAAGGATTCCGTCCTCGAAATCACCGAAACCCTACTTTACTAAGGTTTTCATTAAATCTCTTTAAAAAAATTATCGTTAAATAACTTCAACATATTACATTAATATAGGTTTTATATTTCCTACTACATTCATTTCTTCAACAAATATTAGGTTTTATTTCATAATTTTCACTTGAACTCAATTATATTTTGAGTATTATATATTCTTTAAACCATTTATTTCTTTTTCTAAGGATCGTTATCACAAACACTCGGAATATTACATTCACCCTTTCTTCTAAGAATTTCGTCCTCGAAATTTTATCTATTAATATTTATTCATTCAATCTATCAAAATAGATTTTACATTAATACTTTATTCATTCATTGGGTTATATAACCACTTTCTTTCCACAAAGATCTTTCTACAAATATCAATTTTTCTATTAAAAATTTTACATTATTCTTTGATAACTCATCTCCTTCTCACTTCAAAATTTCTTTTCTCACTTATTCAATATATTCATCATTCATTGTCGCATTCTACGACTTACTTCTTTTTAAGGAATATCATCCTTACCATATTCGCCTTTTAGAATAGCAAGAATCTTCCACAATTGCTCAATAATTGGGAAGCAGTATGAATAACTCAAGAATTTAAAAGATTCCAAATCATGCTGAGGGGTCATAAGACATTGAACTACGTCCACGGTTATAAGTACTCTTTCAACCTAAACCTTAACAGTCATTAGACTATAAGGACTCCCGTACTTAGGGTGTTAAGCCCTTCGTACGATGTATTGTGCACAAATATTTAAACGTTATGCGTATGTCCATAATTATAAGTAATCTTTCAACTTAAACTTTAACAGTCATAAGACTATAGGGACTCCTCGCACTTAGGGGGATCAGCCCTTCGTATAATGTATTGTGCACAAACATCTAAACGCCTCCTCGTAATCCCTAATAAAAGGGTTATTCATCTTAGCTTTTCAACATCTGAATTCGCACCAAAATAATTTGGTTTGCCATAACTTCTCAAGAAACGCTTGAATTTCATAAGCATTTGTCTAACTGAATCAAATAGCTTAGACTCATACCAATAATTCGAATATCAGTCGAAACATGTCTGGCCAAATTCAATTAGCAATAATTTATCTTTAAAATTCTAAAAATCAATTTATGACGTCATGATACCGCACTGTATTTACAGTACGTTTGAGAATTCTGTCATTTTGTGACTTTGTCATACTACATCATACCATAGTGGGCTGACAATCCTTAGATAACATTCAACACTAAGAAATTCTGCATTGATAACTCCATCGTTTTTATCATCTTTGCACCAGGTTACATGATGCATTAATGATATAAAATACATTTTCATATTTTCAAATCATTTTAGTCTAGCCGAAGCAATTAGAATAGACTCTTCTTTAAACAGTTCAAAACTATTGAAAATCAATTTTAGTGTTATCATGTCATAACAGATAACGAGATGTTAGTGGCTCACAGTCCACATACACACCCTTGTCACCGTATGATGCTGATAACAAAAATTCATTTGTATTTTTAAAGGCACATCAGTGCGAATTTAGCTTGATGTCAAAAATTTCGAAGTCTAGCATAGCTAGAAGATTTGGAAAACCTATGTCTCCACCATCAACTCCACTTTCTATAATGATCCATAGCTTAATCACTCTATCTATTCCTATCATCCTCAATACTCCATTCACACTAATCTATACCACAGTTCATCAAACTTATCACACTTTGGAAGTTCAGGAACTTGCCACAATAATATGAGTTTAAGAATTTATCCTAGTCAGACCATAGGCGTCCATTCGCTGAGGGGTTCAAAAACATACCATATTATTCTGAGTCACAAACTTATCATATGTATTAGTTTTTAGAACCGTACCTAATCTTAATATTGTCTATCCTAACCTTAAAAGCCTCTAACTATCAAATATACACATGAGAAAAGAATCACCTTTCCACCACATATACATTGATAGCGCGACACCGACATTCCAATGATTATCAATGTGATAAACCAAGTACATGCACCAAATCTCTGTCCATACAAAGGTTTGTACAACTTAGTCACCATATGAGTCCTCAATTGAAATTCTCAACTAATATTACCTTACTCTTAACAACTTGCCCTTAACTTGCTCAATACTAATTCCTCGTATCACATTATCTGTAACTCCTAGTGAGTTTATCTTGTACTATTTCGTAGTACATCATCTTCATAGCATCAAGCTATAATTATTCAAACATTACATACCATCTTCATTTTATAACTTAAACAGATCACGTCATGATCTTATTTTATAATCATCTCCCTTAAAAGTCTTTTCTTAACTCATGATCGTTTTGTTTTACGATCCTTTTTCTTTCCTTTTTCATCATTTACGATTTCATTTATGCTTTTAATCTTACAGGCTTTGTCAATTCATCATTATTCGTTATCTTGGCTATTAGAGTTAGGTAACTCCCATTTCTTATCTTTATATCTCTTCAAGATTCTTCTTTGAATTTTCTTATTTATATAACAATTCTTCCTTTAAGAATTCTAACTTCATTTACATTGCTCAACATTTCATTCGAGTTCCACATTTTCATCATACGTATCCATTTTCTATACTTGGTACACATCGAGTCTCTAACAGTTGCAATATGGTACGCTGAGTGGTTCCCCACAAACAACCAACAAACTAGGTTCCGAGTTGCTAGTTCATATATACCTCCACTCTATGAAGAAATCGTTTAGCCCAGATACCATACATCTACTATTAAAGAGTACGATTGTACCATACTTAAATACAACTTTTTATTCTTAACTTCTTTATTATTCTCTTCTTATAGTAGACATTGTCTATTTATTATCACCTTACATCCTTATTATTAGAGTTGGGTAACCCCACATTAATATTTCTTATAACTCTGTGAGATTGTTCTTTGAATCCTCTCACGCATGCTTTTATCCCTTCTTTATAAATTTTTTAAATTACTTTTTATTGTTCAAACTCTATTTGAGTTTATTCGTTCATTGTCTTCAACTCTCTTCTTCAAGTTTATAGCCTAAGGTACTCTTACCTAAGGTTTCTAACCTATCAGCTTTGATACCAACTGTAATGACCCCAAAATTTATACAATTCAACTATCAACTTCGGTCATTAATAATACATTCAACCTCTAATTTTACATCATTAAACGATAATACAACCATTGAAATTTGTGAAATAATTAAAATTTTCTATTACAAACTATTCTCGTTCCCTAAACCTTCAACCTTTACATCTAACTGTCTCATAATCATTTTAATACTACAAGAGTTTACATCGCAAAACGATATTACAATTCAACATTAATACATTATTTGAAACCTTAAACATGGTTCAAATAATAACTCAGCCAAAGTATATAAATCTTCAAGTATCACATCTGATTCTTATCTTTCAATTAGTACATAACTTTACCTTAAATCTTTAACCTGCAAAAGTGGTTATTTGCAAGGTTGAGCTAGATAGCCCAATAAAATCTAACAGTTTTCATGCATCACATAACACATAATAACATGCTCAACATATATCTCATAAACATTAGACTAACATATCATACATATTGCATTTCATATAACAAGTATAAAGATTGAGTTCCTTACTCAATCAACATTTATTATTCAATCAACGTAGTCATGAATTGACTTTAGCGTTTCATACTTTCAATATATATATAACACATTATGCTCTTTGCAACAAATATTTAAAACAGTGCATCATCAAGTTCACATAACAAATAGGAACTGAAAGACTTGCCTTGATCGTTGTTTACCAATAACAGTTTAACATCTTACAGTTATCTACACTTCACGTGCCCTATACAATTATATAATCATACACATCAACTATTAGTCACATAACAACACATAGTAATTGTAATGTAAACTCTACTCCACATCTCATAATCCTTCCTGTTAATTAGCACACAATGTTCAATTAGATTGTGTTAACTTTTTGAATTATGTAATATTCAAAATTAATGCAAGTGTTTAAGTCTTGCTAGGGATACTTATGGGTTTTATATTAAACCCATCCCATATCTTATAATATTCATTAACACTTGTCACGGCGTTTTGACTTTCATTCGTCGCACGCCCGAATCGTCTCTCTTGTGTATGCTTAATGTGCTTACAAAACTTATCTAATACATTATTTAATAATGTTAATCATCATTATATTTACTAGCATTCATGTTTTATAACTTAGAAAATTATATTTTATCGTCAGAAGCACTACACTTGCATACGTGCATGCCCGACGCCCTCCGATTGCCTCTGAAAACACAATAGTCCTAAAGATGACAATTTTGACCCCTATTCCCTACCTCAAATTAAAAAACATAAAGAATAAAAGTTGTAGATCTATTCGTCCTCGTTCCGTATCATCTTGAATCGCCTCAATTGGAGTTCGTATGAAAACGTTATGCTTATTTTAGTAAAATATGTCCGGTCAAAATTTTTTTCCCCTTCATAATTTGGCAAAATAGACCACCCCCACCCCCCACCCGGCCGGGACGGGGGTTTTTACACTAGGGTAGCCCGCCGGGGTGGGGGTTCCTTCTGCTAGTTCGCGAATTATGATCCCAAACTCTACAGAAAGCCAAATTAGGCCTATAAACTCTTTTCTAACAACCATACCAACCTACCCAAGGTATAATATATTTACAGAAACATAAACTAATGTTTCTAACACGTTTCTAATCACATAAACAACATAAATATCAAGATTACAACCTTTAAATTTCACTATTTCTATTATTTCTTCTTCTTTTGACATTCATAGCAAAATTCTTCACTGTGAATTCGTTTTACAACCAAAACAGTTAGTTTCAATTACGTTGATTTCGTTTCTTCATATATTTTCACAATCCATCACCAATTTTACAATTATAACCTAAACTCCTAACAAATTTTAATCTCAAAATAGACCAAAACTTATATATATATATATATATATATATATATATATATATATATATATATAACAAAACTCAAATTCTTCATCATTCAACCTATTTTCATGAATTTGATTGTTCTAAAACTTGAATTTGTGTTACTCAAATTTCACATATGAATGAAAATATCATATTATTCAACACTTGACATAACCCTAATTGATTTCTTCATCAATTCATACTTCCATGATATCTATAAAAAAAACTCAAAAATCTAAAAACTAGAGGTTTAGGCTAGATTATTAGCTTTGATTTGCTATAAAACTTGAATAATTTTCTTGTTTCTTCCTTCTTTCTTTTCTTTCTTTCCTCTCTTTTCTCTTCTTTCTCTTCTTATCTCTTTTCCAACTTACGTAACTTAGAAAATATAATGTATAATATAATACGTATTAATATATAATATAATTATATGTGTAACTGATGTGAATTATATCTTTTTTTAAAATCAAAAGTCATAAGACTTGTTTGGCTAAACCACTTTAAAAATTAATAACTTAAAGTCCTAATGCCTTGTTTGGTAAAACCTATTTAAATAAAAGACTTAACACTCATTAAGTCTTATTTGGCAAAACTAAATTAAACTCGTTAATTTATTTTAATAACTCATTTATAGTATAGTTTATGATCACACTTTATTTAATCAAATTCTAATATTCAATTTAATTAAATCTAATAACAATTACCATCAAATATATTTATATTCATTCACCATTTTAATTAAGTGAATTACTCTCATTATTTAAGAAATTTTAATGCATACCAATTTCATTGTCATAAAGCATAATAATCGAATTATATTATTTCATAATATAATTTTTAACTTAATTAAATTAACTAATATTATCTAGTTAATTACCTTCCCGTAACAATCTCATTTAATTTCTGTAATAGTTAAATTAACTATTAAACCTTATTTTCCAAACATATACATCTCTTTTATATTCACACTTAATCTTTTCACACTAAATCACATATTTCAAGATAAATTGCAAATATATATACTTACCCACACTCAAAACACATAATTTAAAATATATACATTTCATAATAAGATTTTTCATTATTAAATTTTTATTTTAATAACTTATAAAAATTCGGGTTGTCACAACCGAAGATACCTGAGAGGCATGGATTCATTATAGATGATGATGATGATGAGGTACGCATCATATAAGATGATGATCTAGTTACATACGATGAGGTAAGATTTGTAGACACTCAGAGAAATGGATTGAAGCAAGCTTCTCAAAAATGGAACATTCGTTTTGATGAAACAATCAAAAGAGATTGATTTTATCAAAAATAAGAATGAACCTAGTGTGTACAAAAGGGTCAATGGGAGAGTCATGACATTCATAGTATTATATATTGATATACTATGGATATGGAATGACATACCAATGCTAGAATCAGTAAAAATAAAGTTGTCAAAATATTCCTCCATGAATGATTTGGGAAGAGTATCTTAATTAGGGATATAAATTTATATATATAGATTTAAAAGGATGCTCGACTTAACCTAAGGAACGTATATTCATTTGATGCTAAAGTCATTTAGCATGACAAAATCCAAGTGATGTCTCATGTTGATGAGCCATGGAGTGTATCTCTCTTAATAGTCCACATAGACTCCTGAAAAGAGAGATCGCATGAGCAAATATCATGTATGCAATGAAATATATGAGACCTGATGTTGATCAGTCATATTCTGGAGAAGTTCACTGTGAGTCAGTGAAAAACATCTTAAAGTACTTAACCGGCACTAAGGATGTGATCATATTCATGGTGGGTCTGAATTAAAACTATAGGGCTTAACAAACTCAAGTTTTTTAGACAAACCAAGATGACAGCAAAGAGTTACTGGCTTAGTGATAAAGACAAAGTATATAGTTGTAAATGAAGCTGCAAGTTGATTGTTTGGATGAAAAGTTTATTACAGAACTAGGAATAGTTCCTAAGTCTCATCTTAGATCTAAACATGTGTTGTGGCACTTTCATTTGATTATAGGAATCATTAAAAGATGGGAAATCACTATAGAGAGAGTGGACTCTCAAGAACAACATTACATATCTATTAACTAAAGCTTATCCAACAGCAGGATAATCGTCACTTAGAGAAGAAGGGTATGAGACACCATGGCGATTGGCTTTAGTGCAAGTGGGAGATTGAAAGTAGTATGCACACAAGCCAATCATGTTTGATGATAAAGCATATACTTTGTAATAATCGTATTCGTTTATTAATAAAAAGTATTAATTTATTCAAGGCTTTTAATTATCTACATGATGCTGCTTTATAATATGTGATAAATCCATAGTTTTAAGCAATGCTTTTAGAATAATGATGATGATCATTCTAATGAGATCTAAATTCTTAGAAAGCTTAAAACTAAAATAGTTTCCAATCGTTGGATTACTAAATTGGGGATTAGTGAATCCGTATAGATTGTTACATACGTTGCTTGCTCATTGGATGAGGATGATTGATCTCATGATCATTTGTATGGAGACACTAAAGTAAGTATGTAGGTACTTATTAGAGAATAAGTTCACTGAACGTGGCTCGCTAAGAAATACCTAATGGAGTTTTACTTGCCTGTCAATAGAAATTCCTGTAGTGATCGTAGTATAAGTGATCCTTGGACTTGAGATCATTATAGTATCTTGTGTATGATGAGTTATACTTTGACTTATTCCTTAAGTTGTACATGAAGATAATGTATGATCAATAAAGAATCTACCACTTCTAGTAAAAGAAGAGAAATGTCATATGTGATTCGATAAATGACAATCTAGTAGTCCTTGGCCAAGGCAGAATGATATTAGAAAGGAGTTTCTAATTTGTATTATTTGAAGTTGTGCATTTAAGGATCGAAATACATATAATTAAATAAAATAAGACTTGACAGTAATTTTATGTCTTATATTTAATTGGGACATTGTATGGTAGAAGGATTGAATTGTACGGTAACTATTTACTCAAAGGTTCTTTTATGATTAATGTTAAAATTTATATTATCTGAAAAGTCGTTAATCGCTTGGGAGGCTTATCCCTATTGTAGAATAAATATTATTTATTTAAATAAATTTATATTTTAATTTATTTATTTAAATAAGATTAGAATTGTTCTAATTAATTTACTCACAATCGGTTTAATAAGGAGAACCTAAAGGGTCACACCATAAAAGTAAGAATAATTATTTAAGAAGTTAATGGCATAATCGTAATAATAAGTTAATTATATTTAATTTAATCTATGGTGATAGAATAAATTAAATAGCTTAATATTTATTATTTAATATTTTGAAAATATTAAATATAAATTAATAAGAGGAGTCTGATTATTATTAATACTATTATTATTATTTAATTCTTAAAGGAGTTTGTGAATTAATTAATAAAAGTATTCTCATATATTCTTAATAAGATTAGGAGGTTAAATTAATTAAAAGAGTTTAATTAATTATCTCTAATAAGATTAGGGAGCTTAATTAATTAAAATAAAACTCAATTCTTTAATTGTTAAGAAGGGTTGCCAACATCTATAAATAAGAGGAGCATTATTATGGGTGGGTGTGGTTGACGTTTTCATAGAATACGTAATTTCAATAGTTGGGAGAGTACACCTTTTCTATGAAAGATAGAAAACTACGGTTTTGCCAAATATCTATCTTCTTGAATTTTTCTTCTTCCTTGGTGGATCACCTATAGAGGCCAAACACTTGGGTGACTAACGTTGATCAAAGGAAGGAACCAAACCCGGTGGATTCAAGTTGAACGCGAAAAGAATTTGGAAGTGAACTTGTAGCTGAGGAAGCTCGAATCTTCAAGGGTATGATTCTTATTCTTTATATTTTCATTTAATTAATAATTATGCATAAAGGATGATCTGGGTATATGGTTTGTAAAAATTTTAAACTCTGATTTTCCATGCTTCCATTTAATTTGTGCAATTTGATTGCGTTCATGAATTTTACAAACCTAACAACTACAACATTACTACTTAATTTAAACATAACTTATTACATCATAGTAATTAAGTCTTCACACCTCATAATAATAATAATAAAGTCCTAATACTAGGAAATAAAGCTATTCTGAAGCCTTCTCTTCACCCTTGTCCTTGCCCGAGGGTTCACCGTGTTCTGTCTTAACTGAAAGTTTTAAGGAAAGCAAGGATGAGCAACAATTTTGCCCAGCAAGTAATATCACAATAAGGGTGATTATATATAGTGTTCAAATCTCCAAGAGTATGACAGTGAATAATAACTTAGAAATTTTCAACAATTCTCAATAAAGGTCATTATAGACTGAAAGACATCAATAAAATTTAATACTTAATCGTTTTGAGATTTCAAAGTAATGAATACTGAGCAGTCACTAAGGACTATGAACTTCTACTAGAATTAATAGTATTATACTGAAAATTCAATAAAAACGAGTACAACAGGTGATCAGCCTAAAGTATCATACGTTATGCATAACATTTAATCATACTCATGTGCGCACGTCGGTCTCCCGATAATTATATGGTTTTCCCTTCAAAGAGGGTTGTTAATCTCAGTCAATAAGAGTATGCACCAAGTCAATTTGGTTTGGATAACTTTCTAACATACGATAATAGTCTAGCCGAATCAATAGTTTAGACAGCTTTTATAATGCATTTAAGAATGATAAATTCAATGCTTGCAACAATCATCAAGATATACCAATGATTTCCTAATTGTACTGGACATTTGTTGGAAATAAATATGGTTTATATGGCAACAATTCGTATTATTATATATACAGTGTAAAGAATTTAGGAACCTTGCATTCAATATGAGAATCAAATGAAGTTCGAGAACTTGCACAAAATCCAAAGTTATGTAAGTTAGGAAACTTGCCTCAAACGTAGTTTACCAAAGTATAGCTTATCAACACTTTTCGAATCCTAACATAATATAGTTACATGTATAGGATATTCATTAGTTACGTATACTCATCCATGATATGTAAGTTTAAACACATACATAAACGTCAAACTTAGTTGTATAATCTATACATACTTCATAACATACCTTACATACTCATAGCACAAAATCAGTTTATAAGACACCATGAAATAAAATAACATAGTTCGTAACCCTCTTTTGACTTAACTTTCGAAAGTTTATAAACATATCTCCAATCTATGATCTTTATCATTAGCATGCTTATTGATACTTTGAATACTGTATTTGGACACGTATTACTTGTAAGACCCCAACTTTTATGAATAAAGTTTTATTTTCTCTAAATATCATTTTGAGTAATAAGGTGTGGATTTGATATAATGTTATAGATGTGGGTAATATTTACAAATTTTGCAAAGTAAGCAAGTTGTTATAAAATATTCGTTTGGTCGGGGAATATTCATTTTATCAGGAAATATCCGTACGACAACACAATCATTGGTGGACCCCGCTACAAAATTACTGTTAGATTTACAAAGCGACAGAAATAACTTTTTATAAAAATAACGAAAAAAGTTTTACCGTTAACTGTTGAAATACCCGGTGATAAAAGTACAGTAATATGTGTGGTTGCATAGTAGCACACGATATTGCACAGTATCTCTAAATTATTTATGCTTATATAAGAAGACACTTAGTTATATTCAATTATTGCAACAGTAGTTGATGCATAGTATCTCATATTATTGGTTCAATTATTATCACAGTATCATCTGCACAATATTTTATATTATTAAATCAATAATTAAGACGACAAAGTTGTTCATATTATTATTTGTATTATTGACAATGTCTAGAAAGTTCTGTCGAGGAAAGGGGTTTGGTCATCTAATTGCGCGCCAATAAGGAGAAGTCCTTATCGGAAAGCCTCTTTCATAGGAATGATCTGGTTGTTAATATTGCGAGTTAAAATAGTAATGATGAATAAATGTTATTAAAAATGTGTTTAGTGAAGCCAAGTGAATTGAGATAAATAGAGAGGGTTTTATGGAGTATTTGTTGTAAATTTAGCATATTACATGGACCCCCACTTACTCATTTTTCAAAATTATCGGTAGAAAGTTATCTCAGTTTTGTTTTATTACTTATATATATCAGAAAATCAGCCGATTCAGTCACCCGTGAATAAGTTACTGTGCGTCCGTAATTTTTTTTTCTAAATGGTATCCTGCCATTCTCCTATAAATAAGATTCTTAGTTTAGAAATAAAAATCACACCAGAATCAGAAAATTCTTCTTCTATAATATTTAGCGTATTTCTTTTGAGTTTAAGGGAGCTTTGAGTGTAGAAAACAGTATAAGTTTTCTTCAAGAATATCCCCGCTATACAAGTCAGAAATACTCTCCTTTTAAAGTAAGGGATATTATTTTTGTTCAATATTCGTAAGAAATAATATTTTCTTCCATACTCTATAGTATGTAAGTAATATTATTTCGTTTCATATTCTTAATTCTATACTTATGTTGATAAGTATTGCTTCTATATTCCTTGAAATTAGTAGAGTATCCTTAAAATTTGCGCTTCATCTAGTATCTTTTCACAGAAATATTTTCTGAATATTCTTGTTAAATTTTAATCTTTTCATGTCGGGGTACTATTCAAGAAGTATTACTCATGAGTTACTATTCACTTAGGTACTATTCACCTGGGGTACTATTCACGATAAAAAAATTGATTTCTTTTCTGTCCAAATTATTTTTGATACATGAATATTATTCTTGAATTTTACTCCACAAAGCAGTTATCATATTAACAATCTGAACATTCTTGAACTCTGGCTAAATTGAATTATAAATCTTTAAAATTTATCCTTGCTCTCACTTAATTGAATTCTTGTATCATTATCATCATCCTCATGCTTATATTGTGATTAAAGTCATATTTGGCCCGTAGTGCATAGATGTACTGTTGATTGGTATGATTATGACTAGGAATTATGTATCGGTATAATCATGACCTGTAATATTACAAATGATGTGGTAAATGTCCTCATTGGCCCGTAGTGCATTGATGGACAGTTGTTAGCATGATCATGACCACTGGTGATATTAACGAATATCCTTGGCCCGTAGTGCATGGATAATTCGATGATGTGGATTATTTATTGAGCTGTGTTACAGCGATAAAATATTGATGATGAACTTTTAAATCATAGAAGATAGTAGATATCATACTCTACTTGACTCTTCTAATGGATTGCTTGTTCCGCTAAAGTTAAACTTGTTATCAATTGTATTCTATCAGTTTTTATACTGTTGAACGCTAAGGATAAATTATTCTGCATTATCTTAGTCATAATATTCTTTACTGGGCTAGTTGAGCTCACCCTTTTCTTTCATTGTTCTCTTCAGAAAATGAGAATATAGTTAGGACTAGTCGGGGAATGGAGTGACGGTCTGAGATGGTTGCTATAGCAGTCCTTAATATTCTATAAAATAGTGTGATAATAATTGTAATGAGGACTCCATTTGAGTTCGGATATTATTTACGAGACAATATTCATGTTAAAACTCTCAGCTTATGTTTTGTCGTATTTTACACGACAGTTGATAATTATATAAATTAAGTTTGTATTTGAGTTATGTACCATGTATTTGGCGACTCAAAATGGGTTATGTATACCTATTTTGGGGGCGTCACATTACTGATTAAGACAACAATACAAACATGCACCACATCTCAGATCAATAACAAATTAGACAGAATGCACTGCAGGGTAGCGCAGCTGCGCCCTGGTTAGGCTTAGGGACGGCGCAGCTGCGCTGTCCTTTAGCCTGACCAGAGTTGAGCTTTGCATTTCCTGGTTTCAGTCAAATCCTTTGCATACTAAGACATTAGCAATTATCATGCACACATGTTAGAGGACTTTACATACATGTATGACCACTTCAAGATCAACTTTACATGTAAGGGACTTAGTTTAGGATTTCCACAGAATTAAGGCCAAATAGGGTCATGGAATCACAATGCCTACTAAATTATCCATATGTCCACATAAAGAGATCACATAATTTGTACTACGCATGCTTACAAGTGTTCACAGCATTTATTCATAGCTACCATCATTTATCACCTTAACTCATGCTTGGTTAATAGTCATTACGTCTAACATATAAGAATCATGTTTAGAGACACAATGAACATAAACATGCCATCTTAAATCTTTAGAGCTTAACTACTCACACTAATGCAACTTAGTTTAAAAATATATCCGAGTTTGCTATTGAAATCATTTTAAACTTGAATAATATAATTTAACACATACAAACCATCTTTAAAACTCTTCTCATGTGTAGTTAAGTCATACTAGCATATTCCCAAAGTCAGAATATACTCCATGCAGTATTCATGAATATTTGCTTCTATATGTCAAGTTCTCTTTGAAAAAGTTCTTTTAACTCAAAGCCTAAACAAGTTGGTCGTGAACAAAGGAATTATAAATCACAACTCATGCTCATTTATGTTCATAAATCAGTTATGTATGTATACTATCAAGCTCAGAATTTATAGAACATGAGTTCCATTGATGTTCGTCTTTAAAACTTTAAATTTTTATTATAAGTCCCCAACTAAATCATGTAGGTCATTTCCTATCTCATAAGAAAGCTTAATACCACATGTTATGCTTCTTTTCATGTATGTATAGGTACTAATTCCAGTTTAGAAATAACATAATACAATAGAAACCAAAATCTAGTTCTGGGGATTGGCGCAGTTGCGCAGCACCCTAGTACAAACTGGGCGCAGCTGTTCCCTTCCTGGACCAGGACTATAAAGGTACTTTATTCTGGAGAGTATCAACTCAACTTTAAATTTCTTTTAACCAAGCATACATAAACTCATTCTTAGAGGTTCCATAGCACAATTCCAAATCAATTTGCAAGAATTTAGTAGAATTTCCATAATTTGCATTGTGAGAGCCCCAAATTTGGGTCCCAAATTACCACAGATCCGATACAATCATTCTACAACTATTACAAAAGATATAAACATAAATTATTTATACAATACAATTACACGCTAACCCCAAGGTCGAGTAACCTTAACATATAAACAATTCATAACCTATCTGACATATAATGTTATTATCATACTATACTATTACAATTTAGCTGCACATATAGTCCCAAGCTGAACTTGGCTTTGTACTTTCCTGTATTCGAATGTATTCGCCTTATCTACAATGTTTATCATGATATAGCAAGGGTGAGTAATAAGTTTGCTCAGCAAGTTTAAGTTCAATAAATTAAAGATATATCATGATTGAAAGAATTGAACAAAAGCTGGCTACAGTTCTACAATATAATTACGAACTAGCATGAACAAAGTTTACATAGCTGAACGAATATTGAACATGAACATATATATATA
Source organism: Panax notoginseng (assembly GCA_016801055.1). Classification (NCBI taxonomy): domain Eukaryota; kingdom Viridiplantae; phylum Streptophyta; class Magnoliopsida; order Apiales; family Araliaceae; genus Panax; species Panax notoginseng. The sequence goes on from CM029015.1 coordinate 107,073,123, forward strand.
TATATATATATATATATATATATATATATATATATATATATGGACCGAATGGTAATGAAGGTGATCAGCCTTTCATACCTGATGGATACATGCAGTATGCACAGAGTGCGATTTAATAATTCTTAGACATGGCAATCAGTAATGATTAACCACAAGTATATTTGAATGAAACAATTCAAAGTTGAGTTAAGGAAAACTTGCATGTTCCATTGTTTACCGTTACGCATTTTAATAAGCTTTATCTGAAGACCTAAAATATAAATAATACCGATCTCCAAATTAGAATAATGTCATCACAATTTTAAAATAACCTAAACACATTAACACATAATCCTATCAGTCTATACAGCAAATAATACATAGTATCAAATCAAACTATTTCAGTCTGAGTTGAATCCGACACAATTCTGACATCCCGACGGTCATAGTTGGATAATTCACGTGTCTAAGTTCAATTAAACTTTGCCTAAACATTTAACCATTATCATAGATAATTTTATTATCAGTCAAAATATTTTTCATAGGCTCATAATAATTTTCAGATAATTATTATCATTTATCATGAATTTTTAATCATTAATATTGTATTTATAAGAATTAAATACCACATAATTCCCTTATCATTAATAGTTATTTAATATTAAATATTAATGGAAATCATACCATAATATTATAATATATTTATAATATCACAAAATATTTTTAACACTTTAAAATCATATTTAAATAATTTTTAAACAGTTAAATCCATTATCCAATAATTGTTATTAATATTAAAATATTAATATTTTCATGACAAAGTATCAAAAGTTAAATTTTATAACTTAAAATATTTTTATAACACATAAATCATTTTTATATGATTTTTAAATCATTAATTCTATTTTTCTATAATGTATTTAATATATCTATTAAATAAATTAATCACCATTAATATTAATTAATTAATAAAATTTATCACAAAATATTAAAAGTCATTAAAAATAACTTACAATATTTTCTTATACTATAATATAATTTTTCATGATTTTTTATGTATTAAAATCATTTTTAAATAATTTATTTAATATTATAATTAAATAAATTAAATACCATTATTATTCCAAAAATATTAAATATTTATGAAATATATTCAAAATAATTAAAAACTAATTTTCAGGCTTTAAAAATAATTTTTTAGAATTTATTTTGTATTTTTAATAATTAAAAATTATTTTTTTTCTATTTAACAAAATAAAATAATTAATTTTAGAAATAAATTGTCGCTAAAGGGCCCTATAGCTACGAAACTGTCGCTATAGGTGTTCTTGAGTTGTTCTTCATCAAACCCAGAAACTCATAAACCGTTTGCAAGGTGTTTACTTTGACCGCTTATATTTCTTTGATCTTAATGATTCTGCTCAGTATAGTGCAATAGTATTGTAGTATGTATGTAATACTACACTCACAAACAAACATCATGGCTAAACAACATCATATCAGTGAGTTATTAGCCCTCAAAAAGTCTGACAACGTTGTTCTTCATTTCTGGGTTTTCCAGAAAATGAAGAATAGCAGATGGTGCTATATTTAGATCCTTATATCTTGAGTTCTAGGCTTTCTTTGTGTGATATAAGAGTTCACACGTGTAGTAAAGATGCCAGGGTACAATTCTATATCATTAGATCATAACAACAACATCACATATGACAGAAAAAGGACGGTCAAACCATGTCAGAAAAATAGCACATGAAGTTTCTGGGTTTTCTAGAATTTCTACAAAACAGACAGTCAACGCTTGTTTGACCATGATTAATTTTCATACTGGTTATGATCTGAGTAATATAAAAGCATAGATGAGTAGTCCTCATGTCCGGCTACAAGATTAAAGCACTAACGCAGACTAAAACATAAACAGTAGCAAGATCAGAGGCTCGAAACATGTTGTCAGACTTTATGGGCAAAATCTAGGCTGCCAAGAAACAGAATTCATTTTCGGTCAACGAGGTTTGACTGATCATATCTGAATATCTAGACATGATCCGACCCTGTTTTCAGTTCCAGATCATAGTCGACATGGCATAGAACCGATCTAAAACATAAAACACACCAAACCATTAATGTAACGATCCCAAATTTCAAATTGTAAAATTAAATATCTATCGAATAATATAAATATTTATTTGATGTGTCTATTGTTGTTTTGATTTAATAATTTAGATGGTATATTAAATTAATAAATAAAGTTATAATAGAAATTATAATTTTGTGATATTTGCTAAAATGCTATATTTAATTAAAATATAGTATGCGATTATAATTATAAACTAAAGTGTTTATTAAAATAAATTAAAAAGGGTTTAATTTAGTTTTTACCAAACAAGGCTTGAGTAATTTAATTCTTTAAAATTAAATGGTTTTTGCCATACACGTCTTATGGCTTTTGGAATTTCTAGATTTTTAAAATAAATAAAATATATAAAATAATAAGTATAATATAATTATAATATATACGTTTATTTTTTTAACTGTTATTATATTTATGCGTATTAAGGTGTATCAGTTTCTTGTGTTTATGATTACTATTCAGTTTTGGTTTGTACGCTTAAGTTGGTGTGTGTTGTGATACTGAGAACTATGAGAAAATTGAGAATTTCTTGAGAGAGAATTGCAGAGGAGTCTAGGAAATTTTCACGTCAAATCCAGTGTATTTAGCAAGAAATTCTGTCAAGCAACAAAAGGTATGTTCATAACTGTGATAATATATATGTATTTGTTTCTCATGTTCTGTAACAAGCAATTGTTAAATTGTGGATTTATATAGTTGGTAATTGCAATTGTATATGTTTATAATGCTAGAGTTTATGTCAAATAAGGAAATCGCATGTTAATTTTCGGATAACAGTAAAAGAAAATGATGTTAGTGTTTATGTTTTCATATGTAACTATGTAAGTACCAATTTTGATGGTCAAATTGCACACTAAGATGTTAATTGAGTTTTGTTTATGCTAGTTTGTTGAGATACGAACATAACATAATTTGAATAAGATGATTTGGTCAAGTATTGAATTCACAGTGATGATTTTTAGAATGAATATCAAGAAATTTGAGTTTTTATGAAAAACATGAAAATTGAGAAATTAAAATAGTTCTAGTTGTTGATAAATTGTGTTAATTGGTTGTAAATGTTAGCAAACATGTTTCTGATACTGTTATATTTATCTTATGTGTTATTACCACTGTTTGGTGGGTAAAATTCGTGTTAGTTGGATTAAGAAAAGTGCTGAAGCTCTGTTCTGCAAAAAACTGAGTTCTGTGTGTCGCGCGGGCGCGCAACCCTTATGCGTGGGCGCGCAGCTGCCGCATGGGCGCGCGGCCTCCCAATACAAAACTCGCGCGACCGCGCGAGTGCCCATTTCCAGACACACTGAAGTCTGCTAATTCTGCTGACTTTGGTCGTTCGTTGTAGCTTAGCTAAAGGTTATGGTAATGTGTCCAACATGTAACAACAAGGCAAATACAGAGTGGTGTTACGTGTATTATAAATTCAAAGTTGCAAAAATGATTAGTAAATCAACAAACGTGTTATGTGATAATTTAGTATACATAATGAAAGTTAAACAAGTGTTGCGAAGTAAAACACTTAGAGTTTCTGAAATGTAAATGGTAATGAACATGTTATGGTATGTTAACATATCTAATAGGTATTGTGGTTCTAAACTTATGTGTAGGTGATCTTGAGTTTAATTTTATAGCTTACGCTCAAGGCAAGTTTCTAAACCCTATCTTTTTACATTGAGAAAGTTTCTAACTCAATACTTTCGTTGAGTTAGTTCTATTATTACACTGTGTAACTTTATTCTTTTGATTGAGCAAGCTTTTTATCTTAACTGTTATGAATAAGTCAATTGTTCCTAAAATTCATTCGAGCAAACTTTAACTCTAATGTTATTTGAAATTCTCATGTGATTGATTCATTCTAACTTGTTTACAATTAAGCAAGTTTCTTAAATTCTATTATTGCATAATGAATGTAGCTTTTGAACTCTCGTCTCTATTATTAAACTGTTTTAATTCTTTGCATGAGGTAATACCAGGTTGGGCAAGTTTTTAGTTTCCAGCTTGCTATCAGTTGATGTACGTTCAGTAATTTCATTCCTAATGTTATAAACTCTAACCTTAGCTTATTGATTGTTTAAGCAAAGGTTTACCATTTCATTCATTTTTTTGAATACTTACGATCTATAGTTATTTCAAGCATGAGTTTAATATTTATAATCAGTTCATTTATGATTCTAAATTATTTTATGTTATGTTGTTATCAAACATCTGTTGTGATTATCAAACACTATTGATTCAACTAGTCCTCTAGTTGATGTTCGTTAAACTTCAATTTCCCTTGAAAGCTTATCTAAACCAAACTTTCTTTGGTGCGGACTTATACTCTAAATACTGGGATGAACAACCCTATTATTATTAGCGGATAATTTACGCGTAGCGTTAAAATGTTTGTGCACAATACATTGTACGAAGGGCTGATCCCCCTAAGTACGAGGAGTCCTTATAGTCTTATGACTGTTAAAGTTGGAGTTGAAAGATTACTCGCAACTGTGGACATAGTCCGTGGTCTTATGACCCTCAGTTATATATATTCCATATTTTGGATTCCAGTTTTTTATTATCATTGTTGGAGTACTATTCAGACTTGATGAGCCTATTCGTTTATTATTATTTTCCTGTTGATTTATTGTTGTATCCAGTAGGCAATTGTTTTGCTCACTCTTGCATATTTATATACTCATTGCAGCTAAAGTTGATAAGGTAGATGAGCCTTTAACTAGCAAAGGAAAGGGAAAAATGTACAAGTGATGCTGATTTGTACTTTTGTTTACCGTTATGATCATATATTTTTCAATAATGATGTAATGTAATAATTAAATTCCGTACTTGAATGATGTTTAAAGGTTAGAGAACCTGGGAGATAATGTTTTATTAATGTAATCCTGTATGGGCAGGTTTTATTATTCAATTTATTATGATTGGGTAGTTAGATATGAATGTTATGATTTCGTGAACACCAAATCTTGAGGTAATGAAGTACCGGGATTTGGGAGTGTCACAGGTTGGTATCAAAGCTTTAGGTTATGAACCTTAGGTAGGGAAAAGCCTTAGGAAGTAACCTTTGAAAAGATAGTTATGATTAACTCTTATCGAGTTTTAAGGAAGAAGTAATAAAACACTTATGTGCTTATGTGTTTACAACTTATGTGCTCGTGAGTGTCGAGTAGTAATGATTAGTAATTAAACTTAAAATTTGGTTGACAGGATGGCTAATGTAGGAGGATCCAGTCAGGCTAGAGAGGAGGAACCTCGAGATATTCAGGTGATTTGGGAACAACTACTGCCACGGGAAACAGTTCCGTCGGTCACAATAGTTGAGCGAGAAAGAGTACCTGATGAGGAGGATGAGATAGAGACGGATGAGGAGAACCCTTTTGAGCTGCCACAGTCAGGGGATGAGGAGGACGAGGAGGAGGAGATTCCACTAAACTCGATAGCTGCTCGTATGTACGATGAAGTCTACAACCGTAACGTGGAACTGCAGGATACCGTTGAGGAGTTGCAGGAGATAGTAGCTGAACAACAGACCTCGATGGCACAGAAAGACGGTGAGATCCTAGATCGAGAGGAACGTCTGAGTAATGTCGAGGAGAAGTTGGTTCAAACTGAAGGAGAGAAAGAACAACTAATCGAGGAGGTCGCTGAATTGAAGAAAAAGTTGAGGGAAGAAGCTACTAAGAGGGCAAGAACCGAAGATGCGTACGAAGAAGCTTTTCAACGAGCCGGGATAGCAGTAGGAGACGCACAAGCAAAGAGGATGAAGATGGAGGAGATGAACAACGTATTCAACACAGTGATTAATCGAGCTCAAGATTGGGTCATGGGCTATCTGATTCAGTTCAAGACTCTGCCATCGTACGTGTTAGATCGTCGAACAATGTTTCGGATTATGGAAGAACGTCAAAAGGCTACGGACTATCTTAGTAGGACATCGTAGAGAATGTGCCTGTGATGAAACTAATAAAATGTTAAATAATATGTAAATCCCAAGTGTGATGTAACCTATGGGATATGATAATGATGTTATCCCGGAACTTTAGTAGTTCAGGGAAGTAATGTAAATAGCAGTGATGCTATTGTTATGATGCTTTCAAAAAGATTATGAATGAATAAAAGTTATTATTTTATTCAAAGTGTTATGTGTTACGTGACAATCGTTTATGATGTGCAATTTAAATATATAATACTTTAAAGGTTGAATAGAATCTAATGGATATATTTTAACAGAAAATTCCTCCAAGACGTCAACCACCACGACAGAGAACCACTGAGGAAAATAACAACAACAATGTGGGAGATAACCCAGTTCAGCAGCTAGTGACGTTACTGACAGGAGCATTGCAGAATCAACCTCAGAACCAAGGTACAACGTTTAAGGATTTCAAGGTGGTTGGACCACCTGAATTCCGTGGGTCCATGAATCCAGTGGATGCACAAACCTGGATTATGGAGATAGAAAAGGTGTTCGATGTCGCTAGGGTAGGGGATGATCAGAAGACTGCTTTCGCAACATTCATGTTGAAAGCAGAGGCTAGTTATTGGTGGCAGGCCAATAAAACTCATGAAGGGCCATGGGTGATGACCTGGGATAGGTTTAAGGAATTGTTCTTCGATACCTATTTCCCAGAGAGTTCGAAGAGTCAGTTAGAAGTGCAGTTTTTGGAACTGAAGCAGGGAACGATGACGGTGTCTGAATATACCGCTAAAATAAACGAGTTTGCACCATATCAAGTCAGCACGAACGAACGCAAGGTGAAGAGATTTAAACAAGGATTGAAGCCCTGGTTGTATAGTAGAGTCTCCTTGTTCTAGTTGAAAACATTTGCAGCGGTGATGGAGAAGGCAATTCTCACTGAGAGTGGGGGCGAGGCTGTAATAAAACACAACCAAGAACAGAGGAAGAAGAAGAAGAGTGAAGGTGAAGCTAAGAATGGTGGTGGTGGTAACGGTGGGAATGGCAACAATAGTTTGAAGAGGAAGTGGAATGCGAATGGGGGAGCTGGAAATCAGTAAGGAGCCAGCAAAAGAAGAAGTTCGAAGCATGTGCTACATGCGAAAAGTTTCACAAGGGTATGTGCTTGATGGGGAAGCGAGTATGCTTCAATTGTGGCCAGGAGGGTCACATTGCCCCAAATTACAATCAACCCAAGAAGAATGTTTGCTACACCTGCGGGTCAAAGGATCATTTTGCTCGTGAGTGTCCAAAGAAGAAGTCGGGTGAGATAGCTGGAAGCAAGGGAAATGCTAGTGGAGGTGCACTGACTATTGCTGGACCGACGTCAACAAATAAGCCCACAGCCAGAACATTTAACATGACGATGCAGGACGCGGTGCAATCAAAAGATGTCGTGTCGGGTATTATCCAAATCAATGATATAAATACATATATATTATTTGATTCGGGTGCTACTTGCTTGTTTATATCTGACGATTTTGATAAGAAGTTAGAAATACCTAGTAAAGAGTTGAATTTCCCTTTGAACATAGAAATTGCGAATAGGGAAGTGATTCCTGTTAGGTTCGTATACAAAAATTGTAGGGTGAATATTAAGGGGAATATCATGATGGTAGATTTAATCCCGATAAAACTCGGAGAGTTTAACGTGATATTAGGAATGGATTGGCTATTCAATTATGGAATGATAATTGACTGTCAAAAGAAGTGTGTAAACCTTATGATTCCATCAAAGGTAGTTTTTCATGGTATCAAATCACCTAGACAAATGAGATGTCTGACGATGATGCAGGCCAAGAAGTTGCTAAGTCAAGGATGTGTGGGGTACTTAGCCTACATAGTCGATACTCAAAAGAAGGAGGGTGTAAAATTGGAAGAGATACCAGTGGTTATGGAATTTGTGGACGTTTTTTGGAGGATTTTCCAGGACTTTCGCCTGACAGAGAAATCAAGTTCGTGATTGAATTAGCGCCAGGAACCGCACCAATATCGAAGGCCCCGTACAGAATGGCTCCGGTGGAAATGAAGGAACTAATGGTGTAACTTCAAGAACTGCTGGATAAAAAATACATTCAACCGAGCGTATCACCGTGGGGAGCACCGTTATTATTCGTGAAGAAGAAGGATGGGTCAATGCGTCTTTGCATTGATTATAGAGAATTGAACAAAGTCACTATTAAGAACAAATATCCATTGCCAAGAATAGATGACTTGTTTGATCAATTGAAAGGTGCTAAATATTTCTCGAAAATAGATTTGAGAAGTGGATATCACCAATTGAAAGTGAGAAAGGAGGATGTACTGAAGACAGCATTTCGAACTCGCTATGGACATTACAAATTTTTAGTGATGTCATTTGGTTTGACAAACTCCCCAGCAGCGTTCATGGATTTGATGAACAGGGTGTTTAAACCATTTTTAGACAAGTTTGTAGTGGTGTTCATCGATGATATTTTGGTGTACTCTAAAACTCAAGAGGAACACGTGGAACACTTACGTCTGACGCTAGAGACGCTAAGAAAAGAAAAGTTGTACGTAAAATTTTCTAAATGTGAATTTTGGCTAGAACGTGTACAATTTCTTGGGCATGTAATTGATAAGGATGGGATTTCGGTAAATCCATCAAAAGTCGAAGCTGTGATAAATTGGGAACAACCAAGAACTCCATCAGAAGTGAGAAGTTTCTTAGGATTGGTAGGATATTATAGATGGTTTATTCAAGATTTTTCCAAGGTTGCCACTCCGTTGACAAATTTGTCGAGAAAATCTGTAAAATTTGTTTGGACGAAAAAATGTGAGGAAAGTTTTTAAGAACTGAAAAAGAAGTTAAGTGTGGCACCTATGTTATCGTTGTCAGATAATACAGGAAACTTTATGGTGTATAGTGATGCTTCACACAAAGGATTGGGTTGTGTCCTTATGCAAAATGACAAAGTCATTGCGTATGCATCAAGGCAACTGAAAGACTACGAGAAAGGGTATCCGACTCATGATTTAGAGTTGGCGGCAGTTGTATTTGCATTGAAGATATGGAGACATTATCTCTACGGAGAAAAATGTGAGATCTACATAGACCATAAAAGTCTGAAATATATTTTCACACAGAAAGACCTGAACATGTGACAAAGGAGATGGATGGAATTGATAAAGGATTACGATTGTGAGATCTTTTATCATCCGAGCAAAGCTAACGTGGTTGCTGATGCCTTGAGTAAGAAAGGCAGAGAAAAGTTAATGTTGTTAACTAATAAGGAGGAGCTCATTTCAGTAATGGCAAGGCTAGAGCTAGAAATCAAATTTTCAGAAGAATCCGGTGAAAAATTATTCCAGATAGAAGTTGGTCCAACTTTGGTGGACAAAGTGATGAACGCATAACTACAGGATGAAGAATGCAAGAAAATAAAGGAAAACGTGGCCGAGGGTAAAGAAGTGAAGTATAAGGTCGATACTGAGGGAATGCTAAGATTCGAGGGACGAATTTAGGTTCCAGCAGTACAAGATATTAAAGAAGACATCTTGATGGAAGCTCATAGCTCAAGATATTCGATTCATCTGGGAAGCACGAAAATGTATCAAGATTTGCGGCGTCATTTTTGGTGGCCGAACATGAAAAGAGATGTTGCAGAGTGTGTTACAGAGTGTGTTGCAAAATGCTTGACATGTCAAAAAGTGAAGGCCAAACATCAACGACCAAACGGATTACTTCAACCGTTAGAAATACAGGAATGGAAGTGGGAGCATATCACAATGGATTTTGTGGTAGGTCTTCCAACGACTCAGAAAGGATACGATGCGATATGGGTGATAGTGGGCAGATTAACGAAGTCTGCACACTTTTTACCAATAAAGATTAGATTTAATCTTGATCAGCTGGCGAAGCTATATGTTAAGGAGATCGTCTCAAGACATGGAGTTCCAGTGTCAATTGTATCAGATAGAGATCCGAGATTCACATTAAATTTCTGGAAGAGACTACAAGAATGCATGGGAACGCAACTGAAGATGAGCACAGCATATCATCCGCAAACTGATGGGCAAAGCGAACGGACTATCCAGACGCTAGAAGATATGCTTAGAGCGTGCATCATAGATTTTAAAGAAAACTGGGATAATCATCTACCGTTGGTGGAATTTGCATACAACAACAGTTACCACGCAAGCATTGGTATGCCGCCATACAAGGCGTTATACGGCAGAAAGTGCAGAACTCCAATATGTTGGGATGAAGTTGGTGAGCATCAACTGTTAGGCCCAGAACTGGTACAGCAAACCGCTGAAGTTATCAAACTCATCAGAGCAAGACTGGTAGCTGCTCAAGACCGACAGAAAAAGTATGATGATCAACACAGGCAGAATCGTGAATTTTAAGCAAGAAATTTTGTGTTCCTGAAAGTTTCTCCTTAGAAAGGGAAAATTCATTTTGGCAAGAAAGGAAAGCTCAGCCCAAGGTTTATTGGACCGTTTGAGGTACTACAAAGAGTGGGAGAAGTAGCTTATGAGGTAGCTTTACCTCCAAAATTGGAGCATGTGCACAACGTTTTCCATGTATCGGTGTTGCGACCGTATAAACCCGATTACAAGCACGTGATTGAGTATGAACCGTTGCAGTTCAGTAAAGATTTGTCTTATGAAGAGATTCCTATCCAGATAGTTGACAGGAAAGAACAAGTACTCAGGAATAAAGTGATACCTTCTGTGAAGGTGATATGGAGGAACCACAATGTCGAAGAGGCAACGTGGAAACTCGAAGTTGAAATGATGAAAAATTACCCTGAGTTATTTGTTTAGTCTATGTCTTCGATTTTAGGGACGGAATCTTTATAAGTAGGGAAGAATGTAACGATTTGATTGTTTGAATTGTGATTCTGGGGACAGAATCCTTGTAAGGAGGGAAGGATGTAACGATCCGAAATTTCAAATTGTAAAATTAAATATTTACTGAATAATATAAATATTTATTTGATGTGTCTACTGTTGTTTTGATTTAATAATTTAGATGGTATATTAAATTATTAAATAAAGTTATAATGGAAATTATAATTTTGTGATATTTGCTAAAATGTTATATTTAATTAAAATATAGTATGCGATTATAATTATAAACTAAAGTGTTTATTAAAATAAATTAAAAAGGGTTTAATTTAGTTTTTACCAAACAAGGCTTGAGTAATTTAATTCTTTAAAATTAAATGATTTTTGCCAAACAAGCCTTATGGCTTTTGGAATTTCTAGATTTTTAAAATAAATACAATATATAAAATAATAACTATAATATAATTATAATATATACGTTTATTTTTTTAACTGTTATTATATTTATGCGTATTAAGGTGTATCAGTTTCTTGTGTTTACGCTTACTATTCAGTTTGGGTTTTTATGCTTAAGTTGGTCTGTGTTGTGATACTGAGAACTCTGAGAAAATTAAAAATTTCTTGAGAGAGAATTGGAGAGGAGTCTAGGAAATTTTCACGTCAAATCCAGTGTATTTAGCAAGAAATTCTGTTAAGCAACAAAAGGTATGTTCATAACTGTGATAATATATATGTATTTGTTTCTCATGTTCTGTAACAAGCAATTGTTAAATTGTGGATTTATATAGTTGGTAATTGCAATTGTATATGTTTATAATGCTAGAGTTTATGTCAAATAAGGAAATCGCATGTTAATTTTCGGATAACAGTAAAAGAAAATGATGTTAGTGTTTATGTTTTCATATGTAACTATGTAAGTACCAATTTTGATGGTCAAATTGCACACTAAGATGTTAATTGAGTTTTGTTTATGCTAGTTTGTTGAGATACGAACATAACATAATTTGAATAAGATGATTTGGTCAAGTATTGAATTCACAGTGATGATTTTTAGAATGAATATCAAGAAATTTGAGTTTTTATGAAAAACATGAAAATTGAGAAATTAAAATAGTTCTAGTTGTTGATAAATTGTGTTAATTGGTTGTAAATGTTAGCAAACATGTTTCTGATACTGTTATATTTATCTTATGTGTTATTACCACTGTTTGGTGGGTAAAATTCGTGTTAGTTGGATTAAGAAAAGTGCTGAAGCTCTGTTCTGCAAAAAACTGAGTTCTGTGTGTCGCGCGGGCGCGCAACCCTTATGCGTGGGCGCGCAGCTGCCGCATGGGCGCGCGGCCTCCCAATACAAAACTCGCGCGGCCGCGCGAGTGCCCATTTCCAGACACACTGAAGTCTGCTAATTCTGCTGACTTTGGTCGTTCGTTGTAGCTTAGCTAAAGGTTATGGTAATGTGTCCAACATGTAACAACAAGGCAAATACAGAGTGGTGTTACGTGTATTATAAATTCAAAGTTGCAAAAATGATTAGTAAATCAACAAACGTGTTATGTGATAATTTAGTATACATAATGAAAGTTAAACAAGTGTTGCGAAGTAAAACACTTAGAGTTTCTGAAATGTAAATGGTAATGAACATGTTATGGTATGTTAACATATCTAATAGGTATTGTGGTTCTAAACTTATGTGTAGGTGATCTTGAGTTTAATTTTATAGCTTACGCTCAAGGCAAGTTTCTAAACCCTATCTTTTTACATTGAGAAAGTTTCTAACTCAATACTTTCGTTGAGTTAGTTCTATTATTACACTGTGTAACTTTATTCTTTTGATTGAGCAAGCTTTTTATCTTAACTGTTATGAATAAGTCAATTGTTCCTAAAATTCATTCGAGCAAACTTTAACTCTAATGTTATTTGAAATTCTCATGTGATTGATTCATTCTAACTTGTTTACAATTAAGCAAGTTTCTTAAATTCTATTATTGCATAATGAATGTAGCTTTTGAACTCTCGTCTCTATTATTAAACTGTTTTAATTCTTTGCATGAGGTAATACCAGGTTGGGCAAGTTTTTAGTTTCCAGCTTGCTATCAGTTGATGTACGTTCAGTAATTTCATTCCTAATGTTATAAACTCTAACCTTAGCTTATTGATTGTTTAAGCAAAGGTTTACCATTTCATTCATTTTGTTGAATACTTACGATCTATAGTTATTTCAAGCATGAGTTTAATATTTATAATCAGTTCATTTATGATTCTAAATTATTTTATGTTATGTTGTTATCAAACATCTGTTGTGATTATCAAACACTATTGATTCAACTAGTCCTCTAGTTGATGTTCGTTAAACTTCAATTTCCCTTGAAAGCTTATCTAAACCAAACTTTCTTTGGTGCGGACTTATACTCTAAATACTGGGATGAACAACCCTATTATTATTAGCGGATAATTTACGCGTAGCGTTAAAATGTTTGTGCACAATACATTGTACGAAGGGCTGATCCCCCTAAGTACGAGGAGTCCTTATAGTCTTATGACTGTTAAAGTTGGAGTTGAAAGATTACTCGCAACTGTGGACATAGTCCGTGGTCTTATGACCCTCAGTTATATATATTCCATATTTTGGATTCCAGTTTTTTATTATCATTGTTGGAGTACTATTCAGACTTGATGAGCCTATTCGTTTATTATTATTTTCCTGTTGATTTATTGTTGTATCCAGTAGGCAATTGTTTTGCTCACTCTTGCATATTTATATACTCATTGCAGCTAAAGTTGATAAGGTAGATGAGCCTTTAACTAGCAAAGGAAAGGGAAAAATGTACAAGTGATGCTGATTTGTACTTTTGTTTACCGTTATGATCATATATTTTTCAATAATGATGTAATGTAATAATTAAATTCCGTACTTGAATGATGTTTAAAGGTTAGAGAACCTGGGAGATAATGTTTTATTAATGTAATCCTGTATGGGCAGGTTTTATTATTCAATTTATTATGATTGGGTAGTTAGATATGAATGTTATGATTTCGTGAACACCAAATCTTGAGGTAATGAAGTACCGGGATTTGGGAGTGTCACATGTTGGTATCAAAGCTTTAGGTTATGAACCTTAGGTAGGGAAAAGCCTTAGGAAGTAACCTTTGAAAAGATAGTTATGATTAACTCTTATCGAGTTTTAAGGAAGAAGTAATAAAACACTTATGTGCTTATGTGTTTACAACTTATGTGCTCGTGAGTGTCGAGTAGTAATGATTAGTAATTAAACTTAAAATTTGGTTGACAGGATGGCTAATGTAGGAGGATCCAGTCAGGCTAGAGAGGAGGAACCTCGAGATATTCAGGTGATTTGGGAACAACTACTGCCACGGGAAACAGTTCCGTCGGTCACAATAGTTGAGCGAGAAAGAGTACCTGATGAGGAGGATGAGATAGAGACGGATGAGGAGAACCCTTTTGAGCTGCCACAGTCAGGGGATGAGGAGGACGAGGAGGAGGAGATTCCACTAAACTCGATAGCTGCTCGTATGTACGATGAAGTCTACAACCGTAACGTGGAACTGCAGGATACCGTTGAGGAGTTGCAGGAGATAGTAGCTGAACAACAGACCTCGATGGCACAGAAAGACGGTGAGATCCTAGATCGAGAGGAACGTCTGAGTAATGTCGAGGAGAAGTTGGTTCAAACTGAAGGAGAGAAAGAACAACTAATCGAGGAGGTCGCTGAATTGAAGAAAAAGTTGAGGGAAGAAGCTACTAAGAGGGCAAGAACCGAAGATGCGTACGAAGAAGCTTTTCAACGAGCCGGGATAGCAGTAGGAGACGCACAAGCAAAGAGGATGAAGATGGAGGAGATGAACAACGTATTCAACACAGTGATTAATCGAGCTCAAGATTGGGTCATGGGCTATCTGATTCAGTTCAAGACTCTGCCATCGTACGTGTTAGATCGTCGAACAATGTTTCGGATTATGGAAGAACGTCAAAAGGCTACGGACTATCTTAGTAGGACATCGTAGAGAATGTGCCTGTGATGAAACTAATAAAATGTTAAATAATATGTAAATCCCAAGTGTGATGTAACCTATGGGATATGATAATGATGTTATCCCGGAACTTTAGTAGTTCAGGGAAGTAATGTAAATAGCAGTGATGCTATTGTTATGATGCTTTCAAAAAGATTATGAATGAATAAAAGTTATTATTTTATTCAAAGTGTTATGTGTTACGTGACAATCGTTTATGATGTGCAATTTAAATATATAATACTTTAAAGGTTGAATAGAATCTAATGGATATATTTTAACAGAAAATTCCTCCAAGACGTCAACCACCACGACAGAGAACCACTGAGGAAAATAACAACAACAATGTGGGAGATAACCCAGTTCAGCAGCTAGTGACGTTACTGACAGGAGCATTGCAGAATCAACCTCAGAACCAAGGTACAACGTTTAAGGATTTCAAGGTGGTTGGACCACCTGAATTCCGTGGGTCCATGAATCCAGTGGATGCACAAACCTGGATTATGGAGATAGAAAAGGTGTTCGATGTCGCTAGGGTAGGGGATGATCAGAAGACTGCTTTCGCAACATTCATGTTGAAAGCAGAGGCTAGTTATTGGTGGCAGGCCAATAAAACTCATGAAGGGCCATGGGTGATGACCTGGGATAGGTTTAAGGAATTGTTCTTCGATACCTATTTCCCAGAGAGTTCGAAGAGTCAGTTAGAAGTGCAGTTTTTGGAACTGAAGCAGGGAACGATGACGGTGTCTGAATATACCGCTAAAATCAACGAGTTTGCACCATATCAAGTCAGCACGAACGAACGCAAGGTGAAGAGATTTAAACAAGGATTGAAGCCCTGGTTGTATAGTAGAGTCTCCTTGTTCTAGTTGAAAACATTTGCAGCGGTGATGGAGAAGGCAATTCTCACTGAGAGTGGGGGCGAGGCTGTAATAAAACACAACCAAGAACAGAGGAAGAAGAAGAAGAGTGAAGGTGAAGCTAAGAATGGTGGTGGTGGTAACGGTGGGAATGGCAACAATAGTTTGAAGAGGAAGTGGAATGCGAATGGGGGAGCTGGAAATCAGTAAGGAGCCAGCAAAAGAAGAAGTTCGAAGCATGTGCTACATGCGAAAAGTTTCACAAGGGTATGTGCTTGATGGGGAAGCGAGTATGCTTCAATTGTGGCCAAGAGGGTCACATTGCCCCAAATTACAATCAACCCAAGAAGAATGTTTGCTACACCTGCGGGTCAAAGGATCATTTTGCTCGTGAGTGTCCAAAGAAGAAGTCGGGTGAGATAGCTGGAAGCAAGGGAAATGCTAGTGGAGGTGCACTGACTATTGCTGGACCGACGTCAACAAATAAGCCCACAGCCAGAACATTTAACATGACGATGCAGGACGCGGTGCAATCAAAAGATGTCGTGTCGGGTATTATCCAAATCAATGATATAAATACATATATATTATTTGATTCGGGTGCTACTTGCTTGTTTATATCTGACGATTTTGATAAGAAGTTAGAAATACCTAGTAAAGAGTTGAATTTCCCTTTGAACATAGAAATTGCGAATAGGGAAGTGATTCCTGTTAGGTTCGTATACAAAAATTGTAGGGTGAATATTAAGGGGAATATCATGATGGTAGATTTAATCCCGATAAAACTCGGAGAGTTTAACGTGATATTAGGAATGGATTGGCTATTCAATTATGGAACGATAATTGACTGTCAAAAGAAGTGTGTAAACCTTATGATTCCATCAAAGGTAGTTTTTCATGGTATCAAATCACCTAGACAAATGAGATGTCTGACGATGATGCAGGCCAAGAAGTTGCTAAGTCAAGGATGTGTGGGGTACTTAGCCTACATAGTCGATACTCAAAAGAAGGAGGGTGTAAAATTGGAAGAGATACCAGTGGTTATGGAATTTGTGGACGTTTTTTGGAGGATTTTCCAGGACTTTCGCCTGACAGAGAAATCAAGTTCGTGATTGAATTAGCGCCAGGAACCGCACCAATATCGAAGGCCCCGTACAGAATGGCTCCGGTGGAAATGAAGGAACTAATGGTGTAACTTCAAGAACTGCTGGATAAAAAATACATTCAACCGAGCGTATCACCGTGGGGAGCACCGTTATTATTCGTGAAGAAGAAGGATGGGTCAATGCGTCTTTGCATTGATTATAGAGAATTGAACAAAGTCACTATTAAGAATAAATATCCATTGCCAAGAATAGATGACTTGTTTGATCAATTGAAAGGTGCTAAATATTTCTCGAAAATAGATTTGAGAAGTGGATATCACCAATTGAAAGTGAGAAAGGAGGATGTACTGAAGACAGCATTTCGAACTCGCTATGGACATTACAAATTTTTAGTGATGTCATTTGGTTTGACAAACTCCCCAGCAGCGTTCATGGATTTGATGAACAGGGTGTTTAAACCATTTTTAGACAAGTTTGTAGTGGTGTTCATCGATGATATTTTGGTGTACTCTAAAACTCAAGAGGAACACGTGGAACACTTACGTCTGACGCTAGAGACGCTAAGAAAAGAAAAGTTGTACGTAAAATTTTCTAAATGTGAATTTTGGCTAGAACGTGTACAATTTCTTGGGCATTGTACGAAGGGCTGATCCCCCTAAGTACGAGGAGTTCTTATAGTCTTATGATTGTTAAAGTTGGAGTTGAAAGATTACTCATAACTGTGGACATAATTCGTGGTCTTATGACCCTCAGTTATATATATTCCATAGTTTGGATTCCAATTTTTGATTATCATTGTTGGAGTACTATTAAGACTTGATGAGCCTATTCGTTGGCAATTATTATTATTATTTTCTTGTTGATTTATTGTTGTATCCAGTGGGCAATTGTTTTGCTCAATCTTGCATATTTATACACTCATTGCAGCTAAAGTTAAGAAGATAGATGAGCCTTTAACTAGCAAAGGAAAGGGAAAAATGTACAAGTGATGCTGATTTGTACTTTTGTTTACTGTTATGATCATAGACTTTTCAATAATGATGTAATGTAATAATTAAATTCCTCACTTGAATGATGTTTAAAGGTTAAAGAACCTGGGAGATAATGTTTTATTAATGTAATCCTGTATGGGCAGGTTTTATTTTTCAATTTATTATGATTTGGTAGTTAGATATGAATGTTTTGATTTCGTGAACACCAAATTTTGAGGTAATGAAGTACCGGGATTTGGGGGTGTCACAATTAACAGGTAAAGATCTAAGGCCTCTGACATATGGCTGTCAGACCACTTTTTTATTTTTTTCCAGATTTCTAAAAACTTCAAAATCGTGCATCTAGATGTTATAGATCCTTGATCTAACAACCCAGATCACTATGTGACACCATCTAACACATATCTAGCCAACAAACAACAACATTAACATCAAATCATATGATTTCTAGGTTTAGGGTTTTTATACCTTTTTGAGCCTTGATCTAGATTCTGATCCTTGATGTTTGTTCTATGCAAGCTAAAGTATGATCTTAACTTAACTTTTCTCACTTTCTCACTCTAAATTTTCAGATTTTAGAGAGAGAAGAGCTTTGGTAAAAATGAGAATTAAAGTGGGCATTTCTTTCTCTTTAATCTTTATATTATGATACAATGTATCTATAAGATGTAAGGGGCTGAGATTGCTAAGATTATTAAGCACATGGTCAATCTATTAGGTCATCAACTCCATTATATGGAAAGATTTGCAAGCAACCTATTAAAGAATTGCTAAAAGGGTAAAATAGTCTTTTTATAAATAATTTTAATGGCTAACTTGTCAATTGTCCAAACCATTAGGGTTTAGGATTTAACCCTTAGGGTTTAGGGTTTAACCCTTAAATTTTTGCAATTTAATTTCTAAGATTTCCAAATTTCGGTTTTCAAAATAGAAAATTAATATTTCTAAATTATAATTAAGGTTTTCTAATTATATTAAAATTTCCCAATCATAATTCAAGCTTGCTAATTAAGATTAATATTTCCTAATTAAAATTGCTTATTTAGCAATTAGGTCCATAATTATGTATTAGGGTTTAAAATAGAAAAATAATCTTTCTAATTTAGAAATTAGGTTTCCTAATTAGATTAGGTTTTCCTAATTACTTATAAATTAAAAATTAGGATTAATATTTCCTAATTAACACAAATCCTTCTTAATTACCAATTAGGGTTCCTAATTTTTGCAATTAGGGTTTCAATTCAAAATTAGGGATTCAAGTAAATCATTAGGGTTTTTCCTAATTAGGTTATAATTAATAACGTTTAAACCTTATACTAACATTTAAATTTCCAAATTAGGGTTTCAACTTTCGAATTAGGGTTTCGGATTCCTAAAACTGACATTAGGGTTTCCAGAACCGATTTAAGGGTTTCTTATAAATCGTAAGAATTTTCGAACTGAACGTTGACGTTCTTAATATAATATTAGGGTTTGCCACTGATATAGGCTATCTGGTCAACCCTTAACCCTTAACCACATATTGTACACATATATTACCATATACACAGAATATATTTACTTATATACTTAATCTTGAATAATTCACCAAAAGATTTTAAACCTACCAAAATTCATCACAGAATTTTGAAGTCCTTAAAATTTCTTCACAGAAATATTAAATCCATTCACTTATTTTTTGTCTAAGGTTATTATTTAACCTTAATTCAATATTTTAAGATTTTATAAATATTCAAATTCTCGGGTTGTCACATTCACCCCTTCTTCTAAAAATTTTGTCTCCGAAATTTACCTTACACCTTATACCATGCACAATACACCATTTATACACAACATCACATGTTACCCAATACATTCCTCACAAGAGTAAAAATTTTCAAATATTGCTGAGGAGTTATATAGACTATTGTCTGTCATTTTTGCAAAGGTTTTATGGAAATTCATCCACAAACCGCACTGGTCTTATGAACATAGTGGGTGATCAGCCCGTTCTGCCCTGTACTGGCCCAGTAATACTGGTTTGATCTGTTTCTCATCTCTGCCATAGGCACAAAAATTTTACCTCAGTCTTATCATAGAATTCCGTACCAAAACAATTTGGTTCGGGAAAGTTTTCAAAGAACACTTAGAATTTTCATAAACTATGGTCTAGCCGAATCAAATAGTATAGACTCATATCAATAATTCAATTCAATCGAAATATTTAGGTATAGCCAAACCCCGTTGGAAAATTTAAAATTTAAAATTAGTTTGAAAATGACTTCATGATGTCGTACTATAGGTCGTTTGAGGATGTCGTCATCGAGTGACTTGTCATAACATATCATACAATAGTAGAACAACGATTTTAGATCAAATTCAACACTAAGTATTCCTGTATTTGTAACTTCATCAACTTTTTATCATCTCTGCACCAGGTTACATGGTACATAAGTGACAAAATAAAAATATATTTTGATATTATAAATCATTATCGTCTAGCCGAAACGAGTAGCATAGACTATACTTTAAACCGTTTCAAAAATCATTGCAATTCTGTTTTATTATCTCAACAGGTAACGAGGTGTAGGTGGCCCGAAGTCCACTCATACATGATGGTCACCAGGAGTTGAGAATAAAAATTCATTTTCAAAAAACACATAGTGCGTATTTAGCTTGATGTCAAAAATTTTGAAGTTTAGCATAGCTAGGAGTTTTGGAAAACATATGTCTCCTCTAATAATCCATTGCCTAATCAGTCTATCTATTCCTATTATCCTCAATACTCCTTTCACACGTAACCCAGTTCGTCAAAACCACACTTATGAGTTCAGGAACTTGCCACAATCATATGAGTTTAAGAACTTGTCCTAGTCAGACCTTTGGCGTCCATTCGCTGAGGGGTTCATAAACATTTCATATAATTATGAGTCACGAATGTACCATAAGTATGAGTTTTAAGAACTCGTTCTTAACATGATATTCTCTACTTATAACCTATCTATTTGTTTATACACATGAGAAAGGAATCACCCTCTCAACATGCATATAGCAAAGAACGCGACACAGACATTTTAATAATTATCCTAACTCCCTTCTTAATACGAATTTCATTAAACTCGTATTCATAATCTTTCCTGAATCTATACCAATTCATAGTACAACTTGGCACACATCAATCTTGCTGTAAACTTTTCAATCATTCGCTTGATACTTCTCTATACTATAACCTTATCAGATCACAAGGTGATCTCATTGTATATATTACAATTTATTTCAATGTCTTGATCGCTTTGTTCTACGATCTAGTATCCTTGTACTTTTAGTCTTTTAGACTCTATCTATTCATCACTATTGTTCAACTTTATTATCAGAGTTAGGGAACTCTGTATCTTTATAACCCGCCGAGATTCGTCTTTGAATCTTACTGTAAGACCCCAACTTATTATAAATAAAATTAAATTTCCTCTATTCATTATCTTGAAATAATAAAGAGTTAATTTGATATAATGCTTTGGTTATGGGTGAAATATGTAAATTTTACAAAATAAGTAAGTGTTTATAAAATTTTCATTTTTGTCGGGAAATATTAGTTTGATCGTGGAATATTCTTGCTGCCTGGGAATATTCGTACAACGGTGCAACCATTTGTGGGCCCCATAACAGAATAACTGTCGGATGAAGAAAATGACAAGTTTGAGTTTTTGTAAATAACGGCGTAATCGTTACTGTTAACACTGTTGGAATACCTGGTGGTTAAAATACAGTAATACGCGTGGTTGCACAGTAGCACACAGTATTTAATAGTATTTTTGAATTATTGATTCTTACGTAAGAAGGCACTACTCAATAATTATTACAGTAATTACTGTTCAATATTTTATTTTATTAATTCAATAATTGCTGCGTTGATATTTTATATTATTGTTGTTTCAATAATTGTCACTACACAGTATTTCCCATTATCAGATCAATAATTCATATTATTTGAATAATATTATTGTTAGATTTGTAATATTCATGAACGCAATCAAATTGCACAAAATAGCGAAAACGTGAAAAAATCAGAGTTTAAAATTTTACAAACCATATACCCGGATCACCCTTTATGCGCAATTATTAATTAAACGAAAAAGAAAGAACAAGAATCATACCATTGAAGATCCGAGCTTCCTCAGGTACAAGTTCACCTCCAATCCTTTTCGCGTCCAACTTGAATCTACCGGGTTTGGTTCCTTCCTTTGATCAACGTTAGCCACCCAAGTGTTTGGCATCTAGAGGTGATCCACCAAGGAAGAAGAAAGATCCAAGAAGATGGGTGTTTGGTAAAATCCTAATTTTTCTATCTCTCATAGAAAAGAGCGTACTCTCCAACAATTGGAATAACGTATATTTGATATTTGATATAAGACTCCTTTTATAAAGATATCAAGCAACCCTATTAAAAATAAGGTATTATTTATTTAATTAAACTCTTTTAATTATATGGGCTCCCTAATCTTATTAGGGATAATTAATTAAACTCCTTTAACTAATTTTCCCTCCTAATCCTATTAAGAATAAATGAGAGTACATATATTAAATTAATTCCTAAACTCTTTTAGAAATTAAAATAATAATAATTGTAATAATATTAATAAGACTCCTCTTATTAATTTATATTTAATAATTCTAAAATATTAAATAATAAATATTAAGCTATTTAATTTATTCTATTACCATAGATTAAATTAAATATACTTAACATATTATTACGATTATGCCATTAACTTCTTAAATAATTATTCTTCCTTTTATCGTGTGACCCTTTAGGTTCTCCATATTAAACCGGTTGTGAATAAATCAATTAGAACAATTCTAATCTTATTTAAATAAATAAATTAAACGATTAATTTATTTAAATAAATATTATTTATTCTACAATAGGGATAAGTCTCCCTAGCGATCAACGACTTTTCAGATAATATAGATTTCAACATTAATCATAAAAGAACCTTTGAGTAAATAGTTACCGTACAATTCAATCCTTCCACAATACAATGTCCCAATTAAATATAAGACATGGAATTACTGTCAAGTCTTATTTTATTTAATTATATGTATTTCGACTCTTAAATGCACAACACCAAATAATGCAAATTAGAAACTCCTTTCTAATTTCATTCTGCCTTGGCCAATGACTACCGGGTTGTCATTTATCGAATCACATAGGATATTTCTCTTCTTTTACTAGAAGTGGTAGATTCTTTATTGATCATACATTATCTCCATGTATAACTTATTATACCCAAGCATACCCTTTGATATATCCTAAGGGTCTTACGAAATAAGTCAAAGTATAACTCATCATACACAAGATACTATGATAATCTCAAGTCCAAGGATCACTTGTACTACTATCACTACAGGAATTCCTATTGACAAGCAAGTAAAACTCCATTAGGTATTCCTTAGCGAGTCACGTTCAGTGAACTTATTCTCAAATAAGCACCGACATACTTGCTTTAGTGTCCCACACAAATGATTATGAGATCAATCCTCCTCATCCAATGAGCAAGCAACGTATGTACCAATCTATCCGGATTCACTAATCCCCAATTTAGTAATCCAACGATTGGGAACTATTTTAGTTTTAAGCTTTCTAAGAATTTAAATCTCATTAGAATGATCATCATCATTATTCTAAAAGCATTGCTTAAAACTATGGGTTTATCACATATTATAAAACAGCATCATGTAGATAATTAAAAGCCTTTAATAAATAAATATTTTTTATTAATAAATGAATAAGATTGTTACAAAGTATATGCTTTATCATCAAACATGATTGGCTTGTGTGCATACTACTTTCAATCTCCCACTTGCACTAAAATCAATCGCCATGGTATCTCATACCCTTCTTCTCTAAGTGACGATTATCTTACTGTTGGATAAGCTTTAGTTAATGGATATGTAATGTTGTTCTTGAGAGTCCGCTATCTCTATAGTAATTTCCCATCTTTCAATAATTCTTATAATCAAATGAAAGTGCCACAACACTTGTTTAAATCCAAGATGAGACTTACGAACTATTCCTAGTTCTGTAATGAACTTTTATCCAAACAATCAACTTGCAGCTTCATTTATAACTATATACTTTGTCTTTATCACTAAACCAGCAACCTTTTGCTATTTGGAACCTTTCAAATTCACTGCACCACTGTTCAAGGTAACACTTTACCTTAAAGTAGATTTTCTGTCGTCTTGGTCTGTCTGAAAAATTTGAGTCTGTAATACCCTCTAGTTTTAATTCAGACCCACCATGTATGATCACATCCTTAGTACCGGTTAAGTACTTTAAGATTTTTTTTTTCACTGTCTCACAGTGAACTTCTCTAGAATATGACTGATCAACATCAGGTCTCGTATATTTCATTGCATACATGATAGTTACTCATGCGATCTCTCTTTTCGGAGTCTTTGGGGACTATTAAGAGAGATACACTCCATGTCTCATCAACATGAGACATCTCTTGGAGTTTGCCATGTTAAACAGCTTTAGCATCAAATGAATATACATTCCTTGGGTTAAGCCGAGCATCCTTTTAAATCTATCTATATAGATTTGCATCCCCAATTAAGATACTCTTCCCAAATTATTCATGGAGGAATGTTTAGACAACTTTATCTTTACTGATTGTAGCATTGGTATGTTATTCCTCATCCGTAATATATCAACATATAATACTAGAAATTTCACGACGCTCCCACTGACCCTTTTGTACACACTTGGTTCATTCTTGTTTTTGATAAAATCAAACTCTTTTGATTGTCTCATCAAAACGAATGTTCCATATTTGAGAAACTTGCTTCAATCCATTTCTCTGAGTGTCTACAACTCTTACCTCATCGTATGTAACTGGATCATCATCTTCTATGATGTGTACCTCATCATCATCATCCATGATGAATCCATACCTCTCAGGTATCTTCGGTACTATTCCAGACTTACTATTCAGTTGTGGTACAATAGGTCTATCTGCAGGTTCCTCTTATTTGACTTATAGCATTTTGTGGTTCTTGAACTCTTCAAGATCTATTATCCTCCCACTAGCCCCTCAATGATAAACATCTTTATCTTAGAAGGCAGCGTGTTTCGCAACAAACACCTTTTGTTAAGTAGGATTATAGAACATATACCCTAAACTTACTTTAGGATGTTCCACAAATCTGTACTTGTCAAATTTTGTCCCAAGCTTATCCTTTTGAAACTTTTTCACATAAGTTTGGACAACCCTTATCTTAACATTTTTAAGATTAGAAATCCTCCCTGTCCATAACTTTTATGAAATCTTGGGGCCGGATTTTGAGGTTACCTTTTCGTAGATATGCAGCCATTTCTGGGGCATGACCCCAGAGGGATATTGGAATGTCGGTAAAATCATTATGGACTGCACCATGTCCAACAAGATACGATTTTTCCTTTCAGATACACCAATCAATTATTGCGTATCAGGAGGCGTCCATTATGAGAAAACCATTTGAGATGATATAGAAACTTATTGCACAAGTATTTATTCCTTGATCTAATCAAAGAATCTTAATACTTTGCCAATTTGTTTCACTTCTGAATTCTTTGAACCTTTCAAATAATTCACAATTGTATTTCATCAAATACAAACATTCAACTCTTTGAATGATCATCTCCTTTTTCTTATACTAGTTTGTTCAATTTGCAAAATAATTTTTACATAAATCAAGTACACAAAGTCCATTAAGTAATATTTCAGTTCTATACAAAACATTATTATTATAAATAGAACACCAATTGTTCTTAAATATAATACCAAAGATTTCATTGTCCAACAACAAAATCGAATTAATGTTTCTAACAAGAACTGGAATACAATAACAACTTATTGACTTAATAGATTTGCCCGTAGGCATTGCTAAACTATAAGTTTCTATGGCTAATGTGACAACTTTTGCTTCATTTCTCACACATAGGATTACTTATATTTGTTTAGCTTTCTACTTCTGCTTGGTCCCTTCATAAATCTATATTTATGATGACCAAAGTCGGTATCCAATACCCAAGTAGAACCTTGACTTAAAGAAAAATTTATTTTAAAACATGAACAAAATTATATTTGTAACCGAAACTTCACTAAGCTTCTTCTGGTTAGCCTCTGCAAGATGCTTCTCGCAGTTTCTTTCTAGTATCCAGGCTTATTACAGTAGAAGCAAACTCCTTTGCTATTCGTATCAATTTTGTTCTTATTATCCTTTGTTTTTGCCTTTTTTTTATTTACCTTCTTAGAATCGTTCTTCTTTATAGAAGATCATTTGGCCCCTACTAGTAAGACTTGGTCTTTCTTGGTTGGAAAGTGACTCTCAACATTTTTCAACATGTTAAGCAAATCAACGAGGCTAATATCTAGCTTGTTCATATGAAAAATTCACAATAATTATAAAAGGAGTCTGGGAGTGAGTACAAGATCAAATCTTGACTCAACTCTCCATCCATGACAAAACATGTTGTCCTAATTGTTCAACCAAATTGATCATGTTTAGGACATGTGTCTGTACTGTAGTGTCGTTGGTCATTCTAGATCAGAAGAGTTTCTTAGATATCTGATATCTATTAGTCATATTTTCCTCACCATCAACTACTTGACGTGCAGGAATATAATAGGAGCATCCATAGTTTCATGCTGACGCTGAAGCTCGTTACTCATGGATGCGAGCATGATGCATTGAGCCAACTGTGCATCATCTTGCCACTTTTAAAAGTAGCAATCTCTTCCTCAGAGGCATTGTCTGCAACCATTGCAGGGATAGGCGTATTAAGGACATAAGATTGCTTTTCAGCCATGAGAACTATTCTCAACTTCCTTAACCAATTCGTTTAATTCGGTCCGGTTAATTTAGTATCTAATATGCTACGCAGTGATAGTAATTTTAGACATTATAAAATTCTGTAAATGAATTTGTAATTAACAATATTTTAGCATACATTCTTTTATTAATTACCAAAATAAATTAGGTCTTCTTTTAAATTGGTATCTCCCACTATTTTCTTCAAACTATATTACCCTCAATATATATAGTTCGGCAATATCTAATTAAAGATATGCTAGTGAGAATAAGGATCCCATTTCAAATGTATATAGCCTTGTGTGTGCACAACAAACTATATATAAATAAATAGGTAGACAACTCTTGTCAATTATATCAACTATGTAACTCCTTGTATTTTGCCTCTTAAATTATAATGGTCAAGTGTGACGCCCCCAAAATAGGTATACAACACTCATTCTGAGTCGCCAAATACATGGTACAGAAAACAAACTACAACTTCAATAATACAATTGTCGTGCAAAATACGACAACACATACTGTGAGTTTAAATACAAATATTGTCTTCTAGACAATATCCACACTCAAATAAGTCCTCGTTACAATTATTCAAACACTATTTTACTGAAATAGTGAGGACTGCTAAAACATCTTTCTAGAACCATCACTCCGTACCCCGACTAGTTCCTGCTATGTTCTCACCTCCTGAGAAGAAAAATGGAACAAAAAGGAAAAGGGTGAGCTCAACTAGCCCAGTAAAGAATATTATGACTAAGATAATATACAAACAAATTATCGTTAGTCTTCAACAGGGAAAAATCTGATAGAATATAATCGACAATAAGTTTTAGATCAACAACTGCAGCGGAAACAGCAAACCATTAGAAGAGTCAAGTAGAGAAAGAATTCTACTATCTTCTAAGATTTAAAAGTCCATCATCAATATTTTATCCCTGCAACATCAATTAATAATCATCTTTATCCAAATATTCATCTTTGCACTGCAGGCCAAAGATATTCATTTGTATCACCTGTCAGTCATGTTCATCTCAACACCTGTTCATCTTTGCACTACAGGCCAAAGATATTCATCAAGTAATCATACATCTTTGCACTACAGGCCAAAGATATTCAGTAATATCATCATTTAGGACTGAGGATGATAAAAAATATCTTAAAGAGAACGAATCCAGTGAGACAGAAGGACAAATATTAGGGATTCGTATAACAGTTTATCCAAGATCAATAATACTTCATAATAATCAATTGTGAAGCAGAATTCAAAAATAAAGATCAAAACATGGATACAATCAAAGATAGTAACCATAATAGACATCTTGGACAAAAAGGGAAAATTTTATTTTTCGGTTAATAGTGCCGTATTCGTGAATAGTGCCGTATACGTGAATAGTAACGTATACGTGAATAGTAACCCCGACACAAAAAATTCCAAATTTGATAAAAACTCATATCGATATTTCAGCATAATGATATTGAAGAAAATAATATCATTTAAGAAGAAAATAATATCCCTTACCTCAAGATATCAGTACTTCTGGTCGGAATACCGGTATAAGGCTGAAAGAAACTTGCTCTGATGAATAGAAACTCTCAAAGTATCTAAATACTCACAAAATATACTCAATAATCTAGAGAGAGAAAGAGAGAAAACTTGTTTCTGGTGTGATTTTCAATTCTAACTTAGCCCTCTATTTATAGGAAAATTTTAGTAGGTTTGACCTGCAACCTGATGGCTTTACCTGCTATTATTCCCACCCACCACATTTGAAATATAATTCAGCACATTTCTTCACCAACCACAAGTGGGGCCCACCAATTCTAGAATTTTCCATCAAAATGATAAACTCCGAAAATTTAACAATTTCTGAACCAGTCATCTTGTAAAATTCATAATAAATCATACGTTCATTTTTAACGGTTCAAAATTTGTGGGCATATACTCAACTTATATATGTATAACATATCCAAAAATTACCACGATCCAACGGTCGGATTAAAAATTATAACCCCCGTAAAATATCTCAAAAATCCTAATTTTTAATACCTCCATTCCTACAAAAATACTGATAAAAATCTCAACATTAACTCCTTCATTTTTAACCACAATAAATATATCCAACATTTATATCCACATAAAATAAATATTTCCTTATCATATGAATCAATAATTAATTATTCACAAATAATATTACAGAATCACATTTATGACAACCAGGCCGTTCCCAGGAAAGAGGGGGCTTTCCAATAAGGATTTCTCCTTACTGGCGCGCAATCAGATGACCAAACCTCTTCTTAGACAGAACTTTCTAGACATTGTCAATAATGTTATCTAATAATATTATTCAAATAATATGAATTATTGATCTGATAATGGAAAATACTGTGTAGCAACAATTATTGAAACAACAATAATATAAAATATCAACGCATTAATTATTGAATCAATAAAATAAAATATTAAACAATAACTACTGTAACAATTATTGAGTAGTGCCTTCTTACGTAAGAATTAATAATTGGTGCAATACCGTGTGCTACTGTATTTTAACCACCGGGTATTCCAACAGTATTAACGGTAACAACTACGCCGTTATTTATAAACAACTTATACTTGTCGTTTTCTTCATCCAATCGCTTTCCGTTATGGGGCCCACACAAGGCTGCGCCGTCGTACGAATATTCCCCGACAGCAAGAATATTTCACGACCAAACGAATATTCCCCGACAAAATGAATATTTTATAACCACTTATTTATTTTGCAAAATTTGCACATTTCACCCATAACCAAAGTATTATATCAAATTAACCCCTTATTATTCACAATAATATTTAGAGAAAATTTGATTTTATTCATTAATAAGTTGGGGTCTTACAACCTCCCCTCCTTATGAAATTTCGTCCTCGAAATTGACGTACGTACCTGATATTTCAAAAAGGTGAGGATACCTCGCTTTCATTTCTGATTCCAACTCCCAGGTCATTTCTTCAATAGCATGGTTTCTCCACAAAACCTTAACTTGTGGTATAACCTTCGTGCGTAGGACCTGCTCTTTCCTATCCAAGATCTTAACAGGTACCTCCTCGTACGTTAAATCTTCAGCTATCTCGTCTGGTTCTAACTCAATAATGTGGTTCGGGTCTTTAACATATTTACGAAGCATAGATATGTGAAAAACATTATGAACACGAGACATGCTTGGAGGTAATGCGAGTCTATATGCCACATTTCCTATTCGCTCAAGAATCTCAAATGGACCAACAAATCTTGGATTGAGCTTTCCTCTCTTCCCAAATCTTGTAACTCCCTTCCATGGTGCAACACGTAATAATACATGATCCCCAATATTAAATTCCACGTCCTTCCGATGAAGATCCGCATAACTCTTTTGTCGATCCTGTGCCGTTTGTATACGTTGTCAAATTGTTTGGATCTTCTCTGTAGTAATGCGTACCAACTCTGGTCCCAACAATGTTGCTTCACCCACCTCGTCCCAGCATACTGGAGAATGACATTTTCTTCCATATAACGCCTCGAATGGAGCCACACCTATGCTCGCCTGATAACTGTTGTTGTAGGAGAATTCCACCAATGGTAGGTACTTATCCCAACTCCCTTTGAGATCTAGGACACAAAGTCTTAATAGATCTTCAAGAGTTTGAATAGTCCTCTCTGATTGTCCGTCCGTTTGAGGATGGTATGCCGAACTGAATCGTAAATCCGTGCCCATAGCTTTCTGCAAGCTAACCCAAAATCGTGAAGTGAATCTTGGGTCACGATCCGAAACTATGGATACTGGCATGCCATGCAATCTCACAATCTCGTTCACGTACATATTAGCAAGACGTTCAAGGGAATAAGTCTCACGTATCGGCAAGAAATGAGCGGACTTGGTTAATCTATCAACAATAACCCAAATCGCATCTATGCCTTGAGAAACCTTGGGAAGACCCGTAACAAAATCCATAGTAATGTGTTCCCACTTCCATTTCGGGATCTCAAGTGGTTGCAATGGACCCTTTGGCACTTGATGCTCCGCCTTTACACGTTGACAAGTTAAACACCTCGAGATAAACTCCGCGATCTCTCTTTTCATATTGCTCCACCAAAACGTATGTCGAAGATCGTGATACATTTTGGTACTCCCAGGATGGATTGCAAATGGTGTGTTGTGTGCCTCCATCATTATTCTATGCTTCAAGTCAAAATCGTTAGGAACACAAAGTCTGGAGTTGACTCGAAGTATTCCTTCTTCATCGATTCTTGCTTCTGGAATAGCACCTTCTTGCACTTTCTTCTTCATACGCATCAGCTCCATGTCCGTAGCTTGAGCAACTTTAACTTTATCGATTAAAATCGGTTCTACTCGTATATTTGATATCATCATGTGGGTACTTGGAGCCTTCATCTCTATCTCCATCCTTTTCAAGTCATACAAAATGGGCCTTTGTGTTAACAACATTGCACTCGTACCCGCATATGATCTTCTACTCAATGCGTCAGCTACTACGTTTGCTTTTCCAGGATGGTATTGGATGGTATGATCGTAATCTTTCAACAGCTCGAGCCAACGTCGCTGCCGCATGTTGAGTTCCCTTTGGGTGAAGAAATATTTGAGGCTTTTATGATCTGTATAGATCTCCACTTTCTCCCCATACAGGTAGTGTCTCCAGATCTTCAACGCAAAAACGACTGCTGCCAACTCCAAATCATGAGTAGGATAATTCCTCTCATATTCTTTGAGTTGTCGTGAGGCATAGGCTATAACTTTCCCATGTTGCATGAGAACACATCCTAACCCTTTGCCTGAAGCATCGCTGTAGATAACAAATCCATCCGAACCAGATGGTATTGTCAGAACAGGTGCCGAAATGAGTCTCCTCTTGAGTTCTTGGAAACTCTTCTCGCATTCCTCACTCCATACGAATTTTGAATCTTTCCGAGTCAGCTGAGTTAACGGAGTAGCGATTCGAGAAAATCCTTCCACAAATCTCCGATAATAACCAACTAAGCCCAGAAAGCTACGTACTTCGGTTACCGACTTCGGTTGCTCCCAACTTTGTATGGCTTCAATCTTCGCTGGGTCGACAGATACTCCATGTTTTGACACCACGTGCCCAAGGAATGCTACTTCCTCAAGTCAGAACTCGCATTTCTTCAATTTGGCATATAGCTTATTTTCACGAAGCCTTTGCAGTACCAGCTTCAAATGGCGCTCATGATCTTCACGGCTTTTGGAATAGATGAGGATGTCATCAATAAAGACAACAACGAACTGATCTAAATATTCTTTGAATACACGGTTCATCATATCCATGAAGGCAGCAGGAGCATTAGTCAATCCAAAAGACATTACTAAGAATTCATAATGCCTGTACCGAGTTCTGAAGGCAGTCTTTGGAATATCATCAGTTTTAATCTTCAGCTGATGATATCCAGAACGAAGGTCGATCTTTGAAAAGAATTGTGTTCCTTGCAACTGGTCGAACAGGTCATCAATGCGAGGTAGCGGATACCTATTCTTGATAGTGACATGATTCAATTCTCGATAGTCGATACAAAGTCAGATACTCCCGTCTTTCTTCTTTACGAATAAAACAGGAGCACCCCAAGGAGACGTACTAGGACGAATAAAACCGATGTCCAACAACTCCTGTAGTTGGACTTTTAACTCCTGAAGTTCAATAGGAGCCATTCGATATGGAGTTTTAGAAATGGGCTTTGTACCGGGTTCAAGGTCAATAAAGAATTCAACTTCACGTTCTGGGGGTAGACCAGGAAGTTCTTCAGGAAATACATCAGGAAATTCTCTAACAATAGAAATATTATTCAACTCTGACTTGTCTTTGTTCAAATCCATAACATGGGCTAAGAAAGCTTGACATCCGTTTTTCAATAAACGAATAGCTTTGTGGCTTGATATGACAGTGACTGATTTTAGTGGTTTAGTAGTTTGAATTCGTATGACAGGTTGGTTAGGAATATGAAAACTAACAACCTTACGAAAATAATCAATTTTAGCATGATGAGTGGTTAACCAATCAATTCCTAAAATCACATCAAAAGCAAGTATCTTTAAAGAGATAAGATCAACAGGTAATGTGATAGTGCCAACTTGGATCATGCAAGATTTATAAACTGTAGATGTAACGAAAGTTTCACCCAACGGAGTTTCAACAGATAAGTTAAAGTCCAATTTCTCCGGAGTCAAGTTTAAACGTTGAGCACAAGCAGGAGAGATAAAAGAATGGGTAGAACCGGTATCTAGTAAAGTATAAACTTCGCAAGAATTCAAGATTAGCTTACCCGTGATCACCTCGTTCGGGTTTCTCGCGTTTTGGCCAGTAACGACAAACGCCCTTCCAGGAACCGCTGATCTCGACTTGTCCGGGATAGCTTTTGGAGTCACCATCCCCGCTGAACTTGGTTTTGCTACAGAACACTCTCGAGCTATATGACCCTCCTTTCCACAGTTATAACATACCTTGGATTGTTGTGGGCAGTTTGGGCTGATATGTCCCTCTTTCCCACATTTGTAACATACGACCGGTGGTCGTTCTCCTCCCCTAGAAACAGTTGATGTTTGTGTTGACATCTTCACGTTATCATTGTTGTACCTTCTCTTCTTGAAATCTCCTCCCGACTCGCTCCTTCTATTATCACGACCACGATTACCACCAAAGTGGTTACCGCTTTTGTCCGAATGTTTTCCTCCCTGCTGGTTTTCATTGCTTCGATGACTGCCGCCACCGATATGACCCTGGTTGTGGTCCCTCGGTTGCACATACTCATTATCTCGCTCTAATAATTGAGCCCTGTTTACAACATCTGAATATAAAGAAAATTTATGAGAGATAAGATTTTGCCGAATCTCGGGTTTTAGACCTCTCAGAAACATCCTTGTCATTCGTTCCTCATTTTCGACCAAATGAGGTGCAAACCTGGATAACTCTGCAAACTTCGCCTCGTACTGGGACACCGTCATGTTGTTTTGTTCCAGTCTGATAAACTCCACCTCCTTCATATGACGAATACTTTCAGGAAAGTACTTGTCATTGAACAGTTTTTGAAATGTTTCCCAGGACATGTTGAGTGCGTCAGGCTGGGTACACTTCACAGACTCCCACCAGTAGTCTGCCTCACCGCGGAACATAAAGGTGGCGAATGGAACCTTCTATTTGCTCCGTGCATCCCAAGACATCGAATATCTTGGTAATTTGCTTGACTCACGTTTCCGCCATGATCGGATCCGGCTTTCCCTTAAATTCTGGTGGTCCCAATTCTTTGAACTGCTTAGCTGTGACAAATCGCGCGTTATCATTTCCACACGTATTCTGCACACGAGTCTCCCTCGTCTGATTTTGCATGAACTGCAAAAAGCTCCTAAACATTCCATCATTCATCGTTTGCTCGGTAACGTTGTTTACAGGAGGAATATTGCCTTCCTGTTGCACGTTCCCCTGGGTGGTGATCAAAGGTGTCTCCACGGTCTGATTTACTCCATTATTAACGTTCTCAGCTGCCATTCTTAAATACTGCCATAAAACAAGGGTTAATAGTCATGTCATATATTATCCCTATACTCTGACCGACCAAATAAACACCGAATAAACTTAGTCAGGTCATACTAGCGAAGGAATTCCCCGTCTCTCCCCTCCTAGTTCTTGTCTCACATCTCAGCCAGGGATCATATCCCTAAGCTCTGATACCAACTGTGATGCCCCCAAAATAGGTATACAACACCCATTCTGAGTCGCCAAATACATGGTACAGAAAACAAACTACAACTTCAATAATACAATTGTCGTGCAAAATACGACAATACATACTGTGAGTTTAAATACAAATATTGTCTTCTAGACAATATCCACACTCAAATAAGTCCTCGTTACAATTATTCAAACACTATTTTACTGAAATAGTGAGGACTGCTAAAACATCTTTCTAGAACCATCACTCCGTACCCCGACTAGTTCCTGCTATGTTCTCACCTCCTGAGAAGAAAAA
Source organism: Panax notoginseng (assembly GCA_016801055.1). Lineage (NCBI taxonomy): Eukaryota > Viridiplantae > Streptophyta > Magnoliopsida > Apiales > Araliaceae > Panax > Panax notoginseng. The sequence continues at coordinate 107,107,822 of CM029015.1, forward strand.
TGGAACAAAAAGGAAAAGGGTGAGCTCAACTAGCCCAGTAAAGAATATTATGACTAAGATAATATACAAACAAATTATCGTTAGTCTTCAACAGGGAAAAATCTGATAGAATATAATCGACAATAAGTTTTAGATCAACAACTGTAGCGGAAACAGCAAACCATTAGAAGAGTCAAGTAGAGAAAGAATTCTACTATCTTCTAAGATTTAAAAGTCCATCATCAATATTTTATCCCTGCAACATCAATTAATAATCATCTTTATCCAAATATTCATCTTTGCACTGCAGGCCAAAGATATTCATTTGTATCACCTGTCAGTCATGTTCATCTCAACACATGTTCATCTTTGCACTACAGGCCAAAGATATTCATCAAGTAATCATACATCTTTGCACTACAGGCCAAAGATATTCAGTAATATCATCATTTAGGACTGAGGATGATGAAAAATATCTTAAAGAGAACGAATCCAGTGAGACAGAAGGACAAATATTAGGGATTCGTATAACAGTTTATCCAAGATCAATAATACTTCATAATAATCAATTGTGAAGCAGAATTCAAAAATAAAGATCAAAACATGGATACAATCAAAGATAGTAACCATAATAGACATCTTGGACAAAAAAGGAAAATTTTATTTTTCGGTGAATAGTGCCGTATTCGTGAATAGTGTCGTATACGTGAATAGTAACGTATACGTGAATAGTAACCCCGACACAAAAAGTTCCAAATTTGATAAAAACTCATATCAATATTTCAGCATAATGATATTGAAGAAAATAATATCATTTAAGAAGAAAATAATATCCCTTACCTCAAGATATCAGTACTTCTGGTCGGAATACCGGTATAAGGCTGAAAGAAACTTGCTCTGATGAATAGAAACTCTCAAAGTATCTAAATACTCACAAAATACACTCAATAATCTAGAGAGAGAAAGAGAGAAAACTTATTTCTGGTGTGATTTTCAATTCTAACTTAGCCCTCTATTTATAGGAAAATTTTAGCAGGTTTGACCTGCAACCTGATGGTTTTACCTGCTACTATTCCCACCCACCACATTTGAAATATAATTCAGCACATTTCTTCACCAACCACAAGTGGGGCCCACCAATTCTAGAATTTTCCATCAAAATAATAAACTCCGAAAATTCAATAATTTCTGAACCAGTCATCTTGTAAAATTCATAATAAATCATACGTTCATTTTTAACGGTTCAAAATTTGTGGGCATATACGCAACTTATATATGTATAACATATCCAAAAATTACCACGATCCAACGGTCGGATTAAAAATTATAACCCCCGCAAAATATTTCAAAAACCCTAATTTTTAATACCTCCATTCCTACAAAAATCTGATAAAAACCTCAACATTAACTCCTTCATTTTTAACCACAATAAATATATCCAACATTTATATCCACATAAAATAAATATTTTCTTATCATATGAATCAATAATTAATTATTCACAAATAATATTACAGAATCACATTTATGACAACCAGGCCGTTCCTAGGAAAGAAGGGGCTTTCCAATAAGGATTTCTCCTTACTGGTGCGCAATTAGATGACCAAACCTCTCCTTAGACAGAACTTTCTAGACATTGTCAATAATGTTATCTAATAATATTATTCAAATAATATGAATTATTGATCTGATAATGGAAAATACTGTGTAGCAACAATTATTGAAACAACAATAATATAAAATATCAACGCAGTAATTATTGAATCAATAAAATAAAATATTGAACAATAACTACTGTAACAATTATTGAGTAGTGCCTTCTTACGTAAGAATTAATAATTGGTGCAATACCGTGTGCTACTGTATTTTAACCACCGGGTATTCCAACAGTATTAACGGTAACAACTACGCCGTTATTTATAAACAACTTATACTTGTCGTTTTCTTCATTCAATCGCTTTCCGTTATGGGGCCTACACAAGGCTGCGCCGTTGTACGAATATTCCCCGACAGCAAGAATATTCCACGACCAAACGAATATTCCCCGACAAAATGAATATTTTATAACCACTTGTTTATTTTGCAAAATTTGCACATTTCACCCATAACCAAAGTATTATATCAAATTAACCCCTTATTATTAACAATAATATTTAGAGAAAATTTGATTTTATTCGTTAATAAGTTGGGGTCTTACATCAAGTGTGTGCACATCCGAACTAAAATGATTTAAGTTAAGTCAGACCCAGCATTTCCATATAAGTGAAGAGAAAACTACAGCCCTTATGTGTGCACAACAAAGTAATAATGTTCAATTCCTTATAAACATCATATGCAATAAAAACAACATCTTAAATATTTAATATTTGTCTTGTGTGTGCACAACAAACTCATATTAAATATTCAATACTCTATTGTTTCTATCATGCTAGAAGGCGACGTTCGATATTCCAAATATCTTTGAACGTTACAACTTAATATAAAATATTTGAGGGGTTTGTTATTAATTTGTCTCATCTTGTTTAGCGCGCATGCACATATATATATAAAATACGCGTCATATTAATTAACATGCGAAGCATGTTTGCATAATATAATATATATATATATATATATATATATATATATATATATATATATATATATATATATATATAGTATAAGCATGCACATATAGAATACTATATTCTACCCGAATTGATTATGGACTTTTATTCTAGTTTGGTTCACTAGAGCCACCAGGTGAATCAAGAAGGTTAAACCCTAGGGGTGCAAGAATTAATATTTAAATATAACTATTACATTTAAACCCGGACTCCATTACAAACGGGTCTTCAAGCGCTCCTTGCTCCTTGATCTCCAATTCTTCAAAATTAATTCTAACTATTCCTATTACGAAACTATTTAAAATAAATAGAAACATTGATCAGCAGTCAAGGGTAAGTATATAGGAGAGAGATAGAATTTACATTAAGAAAAATTAGAGAAGACGAGGTACGCAGAACCCATTTAATAAAACTCATGCATTCATGTATCCAACTAAAATAAAATCCAATCACATTGGTTAATAGTCCATAATCAATCTCATTTATTATCATACACATTACCATATGCATCAATAAATAATATTTATCTCATGAATAATAAACATTCAATATATATATTGATATCATTTAATGGACAAATTTAGTTAGTATAAAATCTAATTTTGAATCAAAATAAACTCCTTTATTTTAATCCAAATTTAAACCAAAATAAAACTATTTTATTTTAATTTATCCAGTTTTTATTTTAATCAAAATAAACTCCTTTATTTTAATTAATTATGGAATCCAATTCCAAGTAAAAAAAATTCTTTATTAAAGGAACTAGGGATTCTCTTTCCTATTCACAAATAAACTCCTTTATTTTGAATAATATGAAATCTTATTCCATATCTAAATAAACTCTTTTATTTAAGAAAATACAGATTCTCTTTCCTATTCACAAATAAACTCCTTTATTTTAAAGAAACATAGAATCCAATTTCAACTCCAATTAGTTATCATGGAATCCAATTCTAACTCTAATTAGTTAGCATGAAATTTAATTTTAAAATTAAAATAAAGTCTTTATTTTAATATTAAAATAAATTTTTTATTTTAATATTAAAATAAAAACTTTATTTTAATTATAAAATAATTAAGAGTAATATATATATATAATAGTACACGGATGAACCGTGATTCACGTGCTTGGCCACCAAATCTCTGATATAGAAGACTTAGCATCTTTGGCCAAAAAACTATATATATATATATATATATATATATATATATATATATATATATATATATATATAGGTAATCACCCACCAGTAAAGTGATTCACACGAATTCAGAAGAATCTCCTGGTTACCTTTTTGTAATCTGTAATCCTTGAAGTGATGCATGTAAAGTGATGCATATTTGAGTACAACAAAGTAATCTGTGTTAACTTTTTGTAAAAACAAACACTCAACCACGGATTCAACAAAAAAAAAAGATTCACGAATTTTTTATTTTTTATTTATTTTAAATTTTATACAACAAAAATATGCCCAATTAAATTATTCTAAACACATATCAATATACATATCAAATTAAAATAATTAATAATTCGCATAAAGGTTTGGCTCTGATACCACTGTTAGATTTGTAATATTCATGAACGCAATCAAATTACACAAAATAGCATAAACATGAAAAAATCAGAGTTTAAAATTTTACAAACCATATACCCGGATCACCCTTTATGCGCAATTATTAATTAAACGAAAAAGAAAGAACAAGAATCATACCCTTGAAGATCCGAGCTTCCTCAAGTACAAGTTCACCTCCAATCCTTTTCGCGTCCAACTTGAATCTACCGGGTTTGGTTCCTTCCTTTGATCAACGTTAGTCACCCAAGTGTTTGGCCTCTAGAGGTGATCCACCAAGGAAGAAGAAAGATCCAAGAAGATGGGTGTTTGGCAAAACCCAATTTTTCTATCTCTCATAGAAAAGAGCGTACTCTCCAACAATTGGAATAACGTATATTTGATATCTGATATAAGACTCCTCTTATAAAGATATCAAGTAACCCTATTAAAAATAAGGTATTATTTATTTAATTAAACTCTTTTAATTAAATAGGCTCCCTAATCTTATTAGGGATAATTAATTAAACTCTTTTAACTAATTTTCCCTCCAAATCCTATTAAGAATAAATGAGAGTACATATATTAAATTAATTCCTAAACTCTTTTAGAAATTAAAATAATAATAATTATAATAATATTAATAAAACTCCTCTTATTAATTTATATTTAATAATTCTAAAATATTAAATAATAAATATTAAGTTATTTAATTTATTCTATCACCATAGATTAAATTAAATATACTTAACATATTATTATGATTATGCCATTAACTTCTTAAATAATTATTCTTCCTTTTATGGTGTGACCCTTTAGGTTCTCCATATTAAACCGGTTGTGAATAAATCAATTAGAACAATTCTAATCTTATTTAAATAAATAAATTAAACGATTAATTTATTTAAATAAATATTATTTATTCTACAATAGGGATAAGCCTCCCTAGCGATCAACGACTTTCCAGATAATATAGATTTCAACATTAATCATAAAAGAACCTTTGAGTAAATAGTTATCGTACAATTCAATCCTTCTATCATACAATGTCCCAATTAAATATAAAACATGAAATTACTGTCAAGTCTTATTTTATTTAATTATATGTATTTCGACTCTTAAATGCATAACACCAAATAATATAAATTAGAAGCTCCTTTCTAATTTCATTCTGCCTTGGCCAAGGACTACTGGGTTGTCATTTATCGAATCACATAGGACATTTCTCTTCTTTTACTAGAAGTGGTAGATTTTTTATTGATCATACATTATCTCCATGTACAACTTATTATACCCAAGTATACCCTTTGATATACCCTAAGGGTCTTAAGGAATAAGTCAAAGTATAACTCATCATACACAAGATACTATGATGATCTCAAGTCCAAGGATCACTTGTACTACTATCACTACAGGAATTCCTATTGACAAGCAAGTAAAACTCCATTAGGTGTTCTTTAGTGAGTCACGTTCAGTGAACTTATTCTCAAATAAGCACCCACATACTTGTTTTAGTGTCTCCACACAAATGATTATGAGATCAATCATCCTTATCCAATGAGCAAGCAACGTATGTACCAATCTATCCGGATTCACTAATCCCCAATTTAGTAATCCAACGATTGGGAACTATTTTAGTTTTAAGCTTTCTAAAAATTTAAATCTCATTAGAATGATCATCATCATTATTCTAAAAGCATTGCTTAAAACTATGGGTTTATCACATATTATAAAACAGCATCATGTAGATAATTAAAAGCCTTTAATAAATAAATACTTTTTATTAATAAATGAATAAGATTGTTACAAAGTATATGCTTTATCATCAAACATGATTGGCTTGTGTGCATACTACTTTCAATTATTAGATAGCATTATTGGCATGTCTAGAAAATTCTGTTTAATGAGAGGTTTGGTCACCTAATTGCACGCCAGTAAGGAAAAATCCTTATCGAAAAGCCCCCTCTTTACTGGGAACGGCCTGGTTGTCATAATTGTGATTCTATAATATTATTTGTGAATAATTAATTATTGATTTATATGATAAGAAATATTTATTTTATATGGATATAAATGAAGGATAGAGAAATATTTATTTTATATGATTATAAATGAAGGAATTAATGCTGAGGTGTTTTATCAGTATTTTGTCGAAATGGAGGTATTAAAAATCGTCTGTATGTGGATTTCGGGCATTTTTCGTTTGGAATTTGAAAAAACTTAAAGTTACAAAGTTGTAGAGAATTTAATTTCCTATGGAATGGACATAAAATTTATATTTTTCTGATAAAAGGGCTATTTATTATGAATTATTGAAGTTTCTAATTATTGTTTAAATGATAAAATATTTTAGAAATTTCTAGAATTGGTGGTCCCCACTTTTGGTTGGTGAGAAATGTGCTGAAATTTTATTTCAAATGTGGTGGGCATGAATAGTAACAGGTAAAACCATCAGGTAGCAGGTTAAGTCTGCTTCGGCGTTCTAACATTTTCCTATAAATAGGGTGCTTAGTTAGAATTGAAAACCACACCAGAAATAAGTTTTCTCTCTCTATATTATCGAGCGTATTTTATGAGTATTTAGATACTTTGAGAGTTGTTATTCAGTGCAAGTTTCTTTTAGCATCATATCCGATATTCCATTCAGAAATACTGTTCTTTTGAGGTAAGGAATGTTATTTTCTTCTTATATGATATTATTTTCTTCAATATCATTATGCCGAATTATTGATATAGGTTTTATTGTGGAATTTCTACCTTTTTGTGTCGGGATTACTATTTACGTATACGGCACTATTTACAAATACGACACTATTAACCGAAAAATAAAATTTTCTCTTTTTCGTCCTAGATGTTTAGTACGATTACTATCTTTGATTGTATCCATGTTTTGATCGTCATTCTTGAATTTTACTCCATTATGATTTATTATGGAGTATTTTTAAAGTTGAATTATCTAAAGTACGAATCTCTAAACTTTGTCCTTTTATCTTATTAGATTCGTTCTCTAAAATATTTTTCATCATCCCCAATCCTTAATGGTGATATTTGATAAATATTTTTGGCATGTAGTGCAAAGATAAATGATTACCTGATGAATATATTTGACCCCACTACTACAAAACAGTAAATAGATAACGCATAAAAAACGTTGTGGTTTCAATCAGAAAAACGTCGTGGTTAAGGGTGTCATCTATTTGACACCCTTACACAACGTTTTTAAAACGTTGTAGTTAGACACATTATACAACGTTTTTTAAGAAAAAAATGTTATAGATTTATTTTTCATAAATTAGCAGATGCTTGAAAACGTTGTAGAAGGTATGATTCCACAACGTTTTCTGGCTAAAAATGTTGTAGTTTAATATATCAGACAACGTTTAAGCACATTTACACAACGTTTTTAAAATGTTGTAGATTGACTTGAAAAAAAAAAGAAAAAAATTGTGATTCACCTATATTACCAGTGCACCTGCAATCTGCTAATGCCATGATATATATCTAAAAGGTCTAAATTCTCATTTAAATTTAAAGCTAAAATGAATCAACCATTCAAAATACATCCCAATAATATCATTCGTTTACAGTTTCAAATTACTACATCCACAAAATATATACCAAACTATCCATATATACATCTCAAATTCACTTTTCAATATAAATTACTACTATATTTGGAATAACATGTATGAGTCTGCACTCTCGATTTTTGGAATAACATGTATATTCACGCCACAGCCTACAAAGGCAATAAGAGAGTGACAATAAAATTAGAACTGCAGTAGTATATATCTATATGTAATATGATATTAACCTTATTCCATTCTTTCTAAGAATATCCATGTAAGCTTACTTTTCAAATAATTCTTCAATTCATGAACCACTGCTGCATCTTTAACAAAGGAAATAGCATAGAAGTCTACTTTATTGTCCATTCCAAACTTGATGTCATCCCACAGTCCTTTTCTGTTGCATATCATTTGACGCAGTTATGTCCATTTGCAAAACAAATAGTTAGCACTCTGTTGTAGGAAGACAAAAACATTTATAAAACTGAAGTCATTAGATGGTCAGTGCTTGGAGATAACTAGTGATGGATGGCAGTGTAGCACTTTTTCCTAAAACATTTAGATGTCGCCTCGACTTGAGCTCTCCTCCATCAACAACTTCACATTTTACTGAATCTTCGGTTTTGGACTTGACCACTAACGACATCACACCACCTACAACATAAGGCAAGTGCAGGTGCAAATACAACATCAAAAAACTGTTCTTCTTTTTCTTTGTAAGTAACAGGTTTCATAATAATATACGCAAATAACCTCCAGTCCTCCCCAAATGCTGGTCAGGAATCAGGATAAGCCTTAATAAATATTGTGGAGGATAAATTGAATTGAAAATAAACTTGAAATCTCAAAATACTCTGCCTCTAGAAATTTGTTTGACTTAAAAATCAGCACCAGAAAAATTCCATTAGAAAATCTTAGGAAAGGTCTGGGCATTGCAGTAATCCAAAAACCCTGGAAAAAGACACATGGTTCCTACTGCAAATACTAGGGTCAAGTCCGCTCAATTGACACCTTCCTAATAAGGTAACTAGCATACAGATAGTTGACAATATTAGGTAATATGAAGCATGTAGGACAGACTGCTCTCCTATAGCAATGTCGAACATACAAGTATGGACTATGGGGGAAAAGAGAAGAGGAAAAAAGGCATAGTCACATACCATCAACGAGAAGCATGTCGCCCACATCTATATCATTCACAAAATCATCATAATTAACACTGACACAGTCAGCAGTGCCAACCCCTCTTTTAATCGTGAAAGTGAATTCTTGGCCACTTGATAACATGACTGGTTGAGGCAAGTCACCGCTCCTAACCTCTGGACCCTGTTACCAGTAAAAACTATATGAAACACAACTTTACAAGTAGAAAACATATTTAGTTGACACTAATTCACTAAGGAATAAGGACGGTCATTCTAATGCTAAATTTTAGTCTATACCAGTCCACTCAACCCTTCTGCTAACTCTTCTGCTAGCATGAAGAAGAAATTAATGACATGTTCAGGTTCTCAGGCAAATTTCTCTCGAAGAACTGGATCTTGGGTTGCAATGCCAACTGGGCAAGTGTTCTTGTGGCACTTCCGCATCATGATGCAGCCAAGAGTTATTAGAGCTATGCTGAAACCAAACTCCTCTGCTCCGAGAAGTGCAGCAACAGCCACATCTCTTCCAGTTTTTAGTTGACCATCTGTCTGGACAACTGTTTGACCACGAAGGTCATTAGCAACAAGAGTCTGGTGGGTCTCCGCCAGACCAAGTTCCTATGGTAACCCAGCACTCTTTATACCAGTCCATCGAGAAGCCCCTGTACCTCCATTGTGGCCAGAGATCAACACATGATCCGCGTGCCCCTTTACAACTCCACTAGCAATTACTCCAACACCAGCTTCAGAAACCAACTTCACACTCACTCTAGCCGCTGGATTAGCGTTTTATAAAACACATTGAAAACAAGTCAGACAAGCCATTATCCAATCGTTAATATAAGTTCTACCAAATCTTTAAAAAGAGTTTATGCACTAAACTGAAGAATACAGCAGACACAGCCATGCTAAAGCATCCAATATGACCAGTATTAAGATCCAAATAATCAGAAAAATAGAATCTTTTGAAGAAATTAGCATACGTAATTACCTTTAGATCGTGAATCAATTGGGCAAGATCTTCAATCGAATAGATGTCATAATGGGGAGGGGGGCTTATTAATCCCACCCCAGTAGTAGAATTCCTAGTGACTGCAATGTCACCAATAACCTTATGTCCAGGAAGTTCGCCTCCTTCACCAGGCTTTGCTCCCTGTGACGCCACAATCCAATGTCAAAAAAAAATGAAATAAAATCAAGGCACAAATTAAATAAGGTCAATTCATACTTCAACTCACCGATGCCAAATGTAGGTATCAGTAAAAGGTGAAAAGCACCTCTGACCTAGGATGCTTTGCAGACACAGCATCATCTGTCCATTAACATAACTTCATAAACAAGAGGGACTCTTTTTCCAGTAGGAATGTATGGGCACATGGTAGAATAAAGATTTCATAGCAGAAACACTAAGCTTGTAAAAAGTCTCAAGCTCCTGTGTATGACATTAAAAATATACCTGAGCCATTTTTATCTGTAGCTCATCAGCATTCGTAAGGTAATAACTTGAAACTCCAAATCTCCCACTAGCAACCTGCTTGATTGCACTCCGCCTGGGATTCATCAACCATCTGCTTAAAGCAAGTGCTCAAAATGAATTCCAACATCCAACTAAAACTACAAAGAAGATTCAATGAAGCAGAGACCTGAAGTTCTCAAGATAATTTAAGCTATGAAAGTCTAGCAGCAACAGGAAGAGGTCCAAAAAATTAAGCAATAAAAAGCCATTAAAAGAGGAAGAATCCATCCCCTAAGCGGCTCTAGTAGAAAACAGGGAACAAGAGGAAGCATACCAAAGAACATTCCACAAGGAGTATATCTTATCTATTGACAAGAATTGACCATCAGAAGTTAACTTTTTAAAAGAAGCCAAAAGTGGGTACAGATCAATCACATACAACTTAAACTTTGACCATCAGAATTGATTAATTCAATAAAAAGATACCTAAAATATTTTTACAGAACGTGTTACAAAGTTCAATCAACAACATACCTGTGTTCGACTTTCCCCCAATTTTATTCATTGCCATAGCAAGGGTTGTGTGTGCCTCCAGTGAGATGGATCCATAACTCATGGCTCCCGTACAGAACCTTTTCACAATCTCACTCGCTGGTTCCACATCCTCCAAAGGAATCTGCACTGCTTCTTTAAATTTCAGAAGTTCCCGCAAATTACAGGTTTTATTTAATTCCTGTATGTGATTGGAGTACTCCTTGTATGCAGCGAAATTGGATGAACAAAAAGAGAACATCAACTGAAATCGTACAATTTAAATAAAACAATATTCTAATTGATATTTTGTTTGAATAAGCTCGAAAGGCACCAATAGAAACCCTAATCAAAATGAAATCCAGCCATTGAGATTTGAAACAGAAAACACAATCGAGCATCAAATATAATAAATGAACAGAAAGGAATTAGATAACTCTGGTTATTTTCCCAAACCAAAAAATTGAAACCCTTAATGAGTAGGAGCTCGGTTGAGAGAGGAGAGAAAATAGTACCTGATCTCTACAAGAGAGTGAAACGGAAACAGAATAGTACCAGGCAAATTACACCTGATGGACAAGACCTGCTTTGTTATTTCCGCCACTCTGAATCCTCTAAATGAACTCCACGGTTGATTTCGAAGCCTTGCGAATGGCGTAGGCGACCGCCGACGCCGAGGGCACCATGGCTCCTGTATAGTATATAACATTTGTCTGTAAAGCCCAAAAAGGATTAAATTAGAAAAATATAAATGGCTATTCAATAATTGTTGCGTTGAAATTTTGTATTATTATTGTTTAATAATTGTTGCTGCACAGTATTTCTCATTATCAGATCAATAATTCATATTATTTAAATAGTATTATTAGATAGTATTATTGGCAATGTCTAGAAAGTTCTGTCTAAGGAGAGGTTTGGTCATCTAATTGCGCGTCAGTAAGAAAAAATCCTTATTGGAAAGCCCCTCTTTCCTGGGAACGACCTGGTTGTCATAAATGTGATTCTGTAATATTATTTGTGAATAATTAATTATTGATTCATATGATAAGGAAATATTTATTTTATGTGGATATAAATGAGGGATATATTTTTGTGGTTAAAAATGAAGGAGTTAATGTTGAGATTTTTATCCGTATTTTTGTCGGAATGGAGGTATTAAAAATCAGGGTTTTTGAGATATTTTACGGGGGTTATAATTTTTAATCCGACCGTTGGATCGTGATAATTTTTGGATATGTTATACATATATAAGTTTAGTATATGTCCATAAATTTTGAACCGTTAAAAATGAACGTATGATTTATTATGAATTTTACGAGATGACTGGTTCAGAAATTGTTGAATTTTCGGAGTTTATCATTTTGATAGAAAATTCTAGAATTGGTGGGCCCCACTTGTGGTTGGTGAAGAAATGTGCTGAATTATATTTCAAATGTGGTGGGTGTGAATAGTAGCAGGTAAAGCCATCAGGTTGCAGGTCAAACCTACCAAAATTTTCCTATAAATAGAGGGCTAAGTTAAGAATTGAAAATCACACCAGAAACATAAGCTTTCTCTCTTTCTCTCTCTATATTATGAAGCATATTTTGTGAGTTTTTAGATACTTGGTGAGTTGCTATTCATCAGTGCAAGTTTTCTTCAGCATCATATCCGATATCCAGTCAGAAGTACTACTCTTTTGAGGTAAGGGATTGTAAGAGATAGTAAGGGATAGTAATGGATTTTAAGGGTTGTTATGATTTTCAGTTTCGTAATTTTTCTGATCTTCAAAAATTCTGGAAAAATTTGAAATGATATTTTGATGAGTTTTCTTGATTGTGTCCAAAAATGGTGATTTTTGGATGTATAGATTGAGAGTTATGAATTTTATGAGAAAAGACTATTTTAGAAGTAACAGCTTATAATTCCTTGTGGTTAACTCCAAAATTGATAAAATTTTTATTGGGAGTACATGTATATGATAGAAGTATACTCTGTAAATTTCAGAATTTTTAGACAAAAGTACAATTTTTGATAAATGTCTAAATATTCGGCTATTTTGGCCATATGAAAAATAGTAAATGACTTTTAAAAATTCTGAGAAAAATATATGTTCACTATGGGACTATATTATGCTAAATTTCAGAAAAGAAATATTTTTGGAACTGATTTGGTATTTTTTATAAAAATATACTAGTTATGAGTAAATGAATTAAATATGTTATGTGAAGTAAGAAAATTGGAAAATAGGATTTTATAGCTTGAGAATCCTATATGAGGTATATGCAGATTTTTGATGAGGATTTTGGTTATTGGTAATGAAATCTTATGAGTTTGGTATTTTTGAATGATTAAATGCATTATTTAGTAAGTGTAAACAATTTAAATAAATTGTTTATAAGCTTAAGAAATGTTATTCTTTCAATATCATTATACCGAAATATTGGTATAGATTTTATTGTGGAATTTCTACCTTTTTATGTCGGGATTACTATTCATGAGTTACTATTCACGAATTATTATTCACGAGTTACTATTCACGGGTACTATTCAAGACAAAATTGGTTTCTTTTTCTAACTAAATTATAGTTGATTTATGAATATTACTCTTGAGATTAAATCTAGATATTTTGATTATATTGATTTTACTATTATATATAACATTTTTATAACCTTGATGTTGAAATTCTCTTTCACTGGAGTGTAAAGATGGGTAGATTATTGGTATGATCATGACTAGGGTTCTCTTTGGCCTGTAGTGCAAAGTTGAATTGTGACTGGTATGATCATGACCATTGAATTTATAATTGAATATCTTAAGCTTAAGTGCAAAGGTGAATTGATCAACATGGTTATAATTATTGTTTATATAAATTCTAAAATGATTATAATTCTTTGAGATATTAATATATTTGGCATGTAGTGCAAATATGAACTGTTGATGAATATATTTGGCCTGTAGTGTAAATATGAACTGTTAATGAATATCTTTGGCCTGTAGTGCAAAGATGATATGTTGTTGAATATCTTTGGCCTGTAGTGCAAAGATGAACTGTTGTTGAATATCTTTGGCCAGTAGTACAAAGATAAACTGTTAACGAATATCTTTGGCCCGTAGTACAAAGATGAAATTATTAGTATGATTATGAACAAGAATTGTGATTTGGTATAACCATGATCTTTGATATTTCAGGTAAAGACAAGTGATGAAAATTATCTTTGTCCTGGATGAGAAGAGGAATTTAGAATCATAATTATGATTATGAGTTATTTATATGATTGTGGACCAGAACTGTTGATTGATGTTACAGGGATAAAACATTGTTGGTGGATTTTTAACATGGAGAAGATAATAGACTTTATAGTCTATTTGACTCTTCTAATGGATTGCATGTTCCGCTGCAACTATGGTTGAAATTTTTTATCATCTACCATATGTTCTAAATCTCTGATTTATTATTGATGAAGACTATTGATAATTTATTTATCTTTAGTCATGATATTCTTTACTGGGCTAGTTGTGCTCACCCTTCTGTTCACAATTCCTTTCAGGTAATAAGAGTGTAGCTGGGTCGAGCGGGGGTAACAAGGGAATAGAACGGTGGTTATCATTTAGTAGTTATATTTGGTGAAGAAAATAGGGTGAGGCGAACCCAACGTTGGAAGGGTGGTTTGCCACTATCATACAAGATGTCTAACGACATACAACCTCGTGTCATCATAAGACAGATGTAAGACCCCGAATTTTATGAAATAAAAGTATGCAATTTTTCTTATAATTACTATTCAGTAAATAGTTAAATTGATAAAAGTTTACAGTTATGGGTGAAATATGAATTTTTTTCAAAATAAGCAAGTGGTTATAAAATAATCATTGTTGTCGGGGAATATTCGTTTGGTCGTGGAATATTCTTTCTGTCGGAGAATATTCGTACGACGGCGCAGCTATTTGTGGGCCCCATAACGAATAACTGTCGGGTGAAGGAAAAACGACAAATTTGAGTTTTTACAAATAACGGCGTAGTTGTTACCGTTAACACTGTTGGAATACCCGGTGGTTAAAATACAGTAATACGCGTTATTGCACAGTAGCACACGGTATTGCATAGTATTTTTGAAATTATTGATTCTTACGTAAGAAGGCACTACTCAATAATTGTTACAGTAATTACTGTTCAATATTTTATTTTATTGATTCAATAATTGCTGCGTTGATATTTTATATTATTGTTGTTTCAATAATTGTTGCTGCACAGTATTTTCTATTATCAGATCAATAATTCATATTATTTGAATAATATTATTAGATAACATTATTGACAATGTCTAGAAAGTTCTGTCTAAGGAGAGGTTTGGTCATCTAATTGCGCGCCAGTAAGGAGAAATCCTTATTGGAAAGCCCCCTCTTTCTTGGGAACGGCCTGATTGTCATAAATGTGATTCTGTAATATTATTTGTGAATAATTAATTATTGATTCATATGATAAGGAAATATTTATTTTATGTGGATATAAACGAGGGATATATTTTTGTGGTTAAAAATGAAGGAGTTAATGTTGAGATTTTTATTCGTATTTTTGTCGGAATGGAGGTATTAAAAAATTAGGGTTTTTGAGATATTTTGCGGGGGTTATAATTTTTAATCCGACCGTTGGATCGTGGTAATTTTTGGATATGTTATACATATATAAGTTGAGTATATGTCCATAAATTTTGAACCGTTAAAAATGAACGTATGATTTGTTATGAATTTTAAGAGGTGGCTGATTCGGAAATTAGGTTATAAATCATTTTTGGTGGAAAATTCTAGAATTGGTGGGCCCCACTTGTGGTTGGTGAAGAAATGTGCTGAATTATATTTCAAATGTGGTGGGTGGGAATAGTAGCAGGTAAAGCCATCAGGTTGCAGGTCAAACCTACCAAAATTTTCCTATAAATAGAGGGCTAAGTTAGAATTGAAAATCACACCAAAAACATAAGCTTTCTCTCTTTCTCTCTCTATATTATGAAGCATATTTTGTGAGTATTTAGATACTTTGAGAGTTGCTATTCAGTGCAAGTTTCCTTCGGCTTTACATTCCGGTCAGAAGTACTGCTGTTTTGAGGTAAAGGATTGTAAGGGATAATAAGGGATAGTAAGGGATAGTAAGGGATATTAAGGGATTTTAAGGGTTGTTATGATTTTCAGTTTCGTAATTTTTCTGATCTTCAAAAATTCTGGAAAAATTTGAAATGATATTTTGATGAGTATTGTTGGTGGTGTCCAAAAATGGTGATTTTTGGATGTATAGATTATGAGTTATGAATTTTACGGGAAAAGACTATTTTAAAAGTAACCGCTTATAATTTCTTGTGGTTAACTCCAAAATTGATGAAATTTTTATTGGGAGTACATGTATATGATAGGAGTATACTCTGTGAATTTTAGAATTTTTAGACAAAAGTACAATTTTTGATAAATGTCTAAATATTCGGCTATTTTGGCCATATGAAAAATAGTAAATGACTTTTAAAAATTCTGAGAAAAATATATGTTCACTATGTGACTATATTATGCTAAATCCCAGAAAAGAAATATTTTTGGAACTGATTTGGTATTTTTCATGAAAATGGTCTAGTTATGAGTAAATGAATTAAATATGTTTTTGTGAAGTAAGAAAATTGAAAAATAGGATTTTATGGCTTGAGAATCCTATATGAGGTATATGCAGATTTTTGATGAGGGTTTTGGTTATTGATGATGAAATTGTAAGAGTTGGCATTTTATGATGATTAAATGCATTAATTAGTAAAGTGTAAACAATTAAAATAAATTGTTTATAAATTTAAGTAATGTTATTCTTTCAATATCATTATACCGAAATATTGGTATGAATTTTATTGTAGAATTTCTATCTTTTGTGTCGGGATTACTATTCATGAGTTACTATTCACGATTTACTATTCATGAGTTACGAATATTACTCTTGAGATTAAAACTATATGTTGATCATATTATTTTTATCATCATATATAACATTTTTATAACCCTGATGTTGAAATTCTCTTTCACTGGAGTGTAAAGATGGGTAGATTATTGGTATGATCATGACTAGGGTTCTCTTTGGCCTGTAGTGCAAAGTTGAATTGTGACTGGTATGATCATGACCATTGAATTTATAATTGAATATCTTAAGCTTAAGTGCAAAGGTGAATTGATCAACATGGTTATAATTATTGTTTATATAAATTCTGAAATGATTATATATTTCTTTGAGATATGAATATATTTGGCCTGTAGTGCAAATATGAATTGTTGATGAATATCTTTGGCATGTAGTGCAAAGATGGCCTGTTGATGAATATCTTTGGCCTGTAGTGCAAAGATGAACTGTTGTTGAATATCTTTGGCCCGTAGTGCAAAGATGGTTTGTTGATGAATATCTTTGGCCTGTAGTGCAAAGATGAACTGTTGTTGAATATCTTTGGCCCGTAGTGCAAAGATGGTTTGTTGATGAATATCTTTGGCCCGTAGTGCAAAGATGGATTTGTTAGTATGATTATAAACAGGAACTGTGATTTGGTATAACCATGATCTTTGATGTTTCAGGTAAAGACAGGTGATGAAAATATTCTTCGTCCTGGGTGCGAAGAAAAATTTATAGTCACAATTATGATTATGAGTTATTCATATGATTGTGGAAAGGAACTGTTGAGTGAGGTTACATGGATAAAACATTGTTGATGGATTTTTAACATGGAGAAGATAATAGACTTTATAGTCTATTTGACTCTTCTAATGGATTGCTCGTTCCGCTGCAACTATGGTTGAAATTTTTATCATTTACCATATGTTCTAAATCTCTGATTTATTATTGATGAAGGCTATTGATAATTTAATTATCTTTAGTCATGATATTCTTTACTGAGCTAGTTGTGCTCACCCTTTTGCTTCACAATTCCTTTCAGGTAATAA
Source organism: Panax notoginseng (assembly GCA_016801055.1). Classification (NCBI taxonomy): domain Eukaryota; kingdom Viridiplantae; phylum Streptophyta; class Magnoliopsida; order Apiales; family Araliaceae; genus Panax; species Panax notoginseng. The sequence goes on from CM029015.1 coordinate 107,125,592, forward strand.
GAGTGTAGCTGGGTCGAGCGAGGGTAACGGGGAAATAGAACGGTGGTCTCTAGCTGTGGATGTTCTCCCGAAGCAGTATAGAAAAGTTCATTTAGTAGTTATATTTGGTGAATCCAATAGGGTAAGGTGTACCCAACGTTGGAAGGGTGGTTTGCCACTATCATACAAGATGTCTAACGACATACAACCTCGTGTCATCATAAGACAGGGATGTGCTCATCCACTTGCTGAGTATATATACGAGCACTACCTATATAATCTTGGTGTTTGTTTAAAGTATAATTCTCAATTAGAGATAGTAGAGATAATGATATGTCAAGAGAAGACTCACCATTGGGAAGAATATGATAGTAATCTTCTCGTTTTTCTTTGGGGTCTATTGGGTAAACCAAGGATAATTCTGTGGCCATATGATATCTATCATAACCTAGATGCATGGCCTCCCATGTACGAAGGTTTCCTTGAGCACTTCCCAAAGATTCTAGTTTCTAAAACAGTTTTTGACTATACCTTTATGTAAGGTGTTATTGTGAGGTGATGTCCACGGTTGGAACATGAGTCACATTTGGTATATATTTGTATCCAAACTCACAGCATATGTGTTGTTGTATTTTGCACGACAATTGTTGTAATAAAGTTGTAGTTGTTTTCTGTACCATGTATTTGACGACTCAGAATGGGTTGGATGGAATGGACCTATTTTGGGGTCGTTACATTTGGTATCAGAGCTTAGGGATATGATCTCTGGCGGAGATCGGGGAATAGAACTAAGAGGGGAGAGATGAGTAAATTCTTCGCTAGTGTGTCCTACCTAAGCTTATTTGTTGGTCAGTCATAATATTGGGATATTATGTGATATGTTAATTTGTTCAATTAACCCTTATTTTGAAGCTGTATTCTAGAATGATATCTGAAATACAGGAGATGAGCAATGGAGAAATCATGATGATAGGGAAGATGGAATCTGAAATGAAAGCAAGGTATTCTCAACTCTTCGAAATACCAGGTACGTAAATTTCGGGGACGAAATTTTATAAGGAGGGGAGATTGTAAGACCCCGAATTTTATGAAATAAAAGTATGCAATTTTTCTTATAATTACTATTCAGTAAATAGTTAAATTGATAAAAGTTTACAGTTATGGGTGAAATATGAATTTTTTTCAAAATAAGCAAGTGGTTATAAAATAATCATTGTTGTCGGGGAATATTCGTTTGGTCGTGGAATATTCTTTCTGTCGGAGAATATTCGTACGACGGCGCAGCTATTTGTGGGCCCCATAACGAATAACTGTCGGGTGAAGGAAAAACGACAAATTTGAGTTTTTACAAATAACGGCGTAGTTGTTACCGTTAACACTGTTGGAATACCCGGTGGTTAAAATACAGTAATACGCGTTATTGCACAGTAGCACACGGTATTGCATAGTATTTTTGAAATTATTGATTCTTACGTAAGAAGGCACTACTCAATAATTGTTACAGTAATTACTGTTCAATATTTTATTTTATTGATTCAATAATTGCTGCGTTGATATTTTATATTATTGTTGTTTCAATAATTGTTGCTGCACAGTATTTTCTATTATCAGATCAATAATTCATATTATTTGAATAATATTATTAGATAACATTATTGGCAATGTCTAGAAAGTTCTGTCTAAGGAGAGGTTTGGTCATCTAATTGCGCGCCAGTAAGGAGAAATCCTTATTGGAAAGCCCCCTCTTTCCTGGGAAAGGCCTGATTGTCATAAATGTGATTCTGTAATATTATTTGTGAATAATTAATTATTGATTCATATGATAAGGAAATATTTATTTTATGTGGATATAAACGAGGGATATATTTTTGTGGTTAAAAATGAAGGAGTTAATGTTGAGATTTTTATTCGTATTTTTGTCGGAATGGAGGTATTAAAAAATTAGGGTTTTTGAGATATTTTGCGGGGGTTATAATTTTTAATCCGACCGTTGGATCGTGGTAATTTTTGGATATGTTATACATATATAAGTTGAGTATATGTCCATAAATTTTGAACCGTTAAAAATGAACGTATGATTTGTTATGAATTTTAAGAGGTGGCTGATTCGGAAATCAGGTTATAAATCATTTTTGGTGGAAAATTCTAGAATTGGTGGGCCCCACTTGTGGTTGGTGAAGAAATGTGCTGAATTATATTTCAAATGTGGTGGGTGGGAATAGTAGCAGGTAAAGCCATCAGGTTGCAGGTCAAACCTACCAAAATTTTCCTATAAATAGAGGGCTAAGTTAGAATTGAAAATCACACCAAAAACATAAGCTTTCTCTCTTTCTCTCTCTATATTATGAAGCATATTTTGTGAGTATTTAGATACTTTGAGAGTTGCTATTCAGTGCAAGTTTCCTTCGGCTTTACATTCCGGTCAGAAGTACTGCTGTTTTGAGGTAAAGGATTGTAAGGGATAATAAGGGATAGTAAGGGATAGTAAGGGATATTAAGGGATTTTAAGGGTTGTTATGATTTTCAGTTTCGTAATTTTTCTGATCTTCAAAAATTCTGGAAAAATTTGAAATGATATTTTGATGAGTATTGTTGGTGGTGTCCAAAAATGGTGATTTTTGGATGTATAGATTATGAGTTATGAATTTTACGGGAAAAGACTATTTTAAAAGTAACCGCTTATAATTTCTTGTGGTTAACTCCAAAATTGATGAAATTTTTATTGGGAGTACATGTATATGATAGGAGTATACTCTGTGAATTTTAGAATTTTTAGACAAAAGTACAATTTTTGATAAATGTCTAAATATTCGGCTATTTTGGCCATATGAAAAATAGTAAATGACTTTTAAAAATTCTGAGAAAAATATATGTTCACTATGTGACTATATTATGCTAAATCCCAGAAAAGAAATATTTTTGGAACTGATTTGGTATTTTTCATGAAAATGGTCTAGTTATGAGTAAATGAATTAAATATGTTTTTGTGAAGTAAGAAAATTGAAAAATAGGATTTTATGGCTTGAGAATCCTATATGAGGTATATGCAGATTTTTGATAAGGGTTTTGGTTATTGATGATGAAATTGTAAGAGTTGGCATTTTATGATGATTAAATGCATTAATTAGTAAAGTGTAAACAATTAAAATAAATTGTTTATAAATTTAAGTAATGTTATTCTTTCAATATCATTATACCGAAATATTGGTATGAATTTTATTGTAGAATTTCTATCTTTTGTGTCGGGATTACTATTCATGAGTTACTATTCACGATTTACTATTCATGAGTTACGAATATTACTCTTGAGATTAAAACTATATGTTGATCATATTATTTTTATCATCATATATAACATTTTTATAACCCTGATGTTGAAATTCTCTTTCACTGGAGTGTAAAGATGGGTAGATTATTGGTATGATCATGACTAGGGTTCTCTTTGGCCTGTAGTGCAAAGTTGAATTGTGACTGGTATGATCATGACCATTGAATTTATAATTGAATATCTTAAGCTTAAGTGCAAAGGTGAATTGATCAACATGGTTATAATTATTGTTTATATAAATTCTGAAATGATTATATATTTCTTTGAGATATGAATATATTTGGCCTGTAGTGCAAATATGAATTGTTGATGAATATCTTTGGCATGTAGTGCAAAGATGGCCTGTTGATGAATATCTTTGGCCTGTAGTGCAAAGATGAACTGTTGTTGAATATCTTTGGCCCGTAGTGCAAAGATGGTTTGTTGATGAATATCTTTGGCCTGTAGTGCAAAGATGAACTGTTGTTGAATATCTTTGGCCCGTAGTGCAAAGATGGTTTGTTGATGAATATCTTTGGCCCGTAGTGCAAAGATGGATTTGTTAGTATGATTATAAACAGGAACTGTGATTTGGTATAACCATGATCTTTGATGTTTCAGGTAAAGACAGGTGATGAAAATATTCTTCGTCCTGGGTGCGAAGAAAAATTTATAGTCACAATTATGATTATGAGTTATTCATATGATTGTGGAAAGGAACTGTTGAGTGAGGTTACATGGATAAAACATTGTTGATGGATTTTTAACATGGAGAAGATAATAGACTTTATAGTCTATTTGACTCTTCTAATGGATTGCTCGTTCCGCTGCAACTATGGTTGAAATTTTTATCATTTACCATATGTTCTAAATCTCTGATTTATTATTGATGAAGGCTATTGATAATTTAATTATCTTTAGTCATGATATTCTTTACTGAGCTAGTTGTGCTCACCCTTTTGCTTCACAATTCCTTTCAGGTAATAAGAGTGTAGCTGGGTCGAGCGAGGGTAACGGGGAAATAGAACGGTGGTCTCTAGCTGTGGATGTTCTCCCGAAGCAGTATAGAAAAGTTCATTTAGTAGTTATATTTGGTGAATCCAATAGGGTAAGGTGTACCCAACGTTGGAAGGGTGGTTTGCCACTATCATACAAGATGTCTAACGACATACAACCTCGTGTCATCATAAGACAGGGATGTGCTCATCCACTTGCTGAGTATATATACGAGCACTACCTATATAATCTTGGTGTTTGTTTAAAGTATAATTCTCAATTAGAGATAGTAGAGATAATGATATGTCAAGAGAAGACTCACCATTGGGAAGAATATGATAGTAATCTTCTCGTTTTTCTTTGGGGTCTATTGGGTAAACCAAGGATAATTCTGTGGCCATATGATATCTATCATAACCTAGATGCATGGCCTCCCATGTACGAAGGTTTCCTTGAGCACTTCCCAAAGATTCTAGTTTCTAAAACAGTTTTTGACTATACCTTTATGTAAGGTGTTATTGTGAGGTGATGTCCACGGTTGGAACATGAGTCACATTTGGTATATATTTGTATCCAAACTCACAGCATATGTGTTGTTGTATTTTGCACGACAATTGTTGTAATAAAGTTGTAGTTGTTTTCTGTACCATGTATTTGACGACTCAGAATGGGTTGGATGGAATGGACCTATTTTGGGGTCGTTACATTTGGTATCAGAGCTTAGGGATATGATCTCTGGCGGAGATCGGGGAATAGAACTAAGAGGGGAGAGATGAGTAAATTCTTCGCTAGTGTGTCCTACCTAAGCTTATTTGTTGGTCAGTCATAATATTGGGATATTATGTGATATGTTAATTTGTTCAATTAACCCTTATTTTGAAGCTGTATTCTAGAATGATATCTGAAATACAGGAGATGAGCAATGGAGAAATCATGATGATAGGGAAGATGGAATCTGAAATGAAAGCAAGGTATTCTCAACTCTTCGAAATACCAGGTACGTAAATTTCGGGGACGAAATTTTATAAGGAGGGGAGATTGTAAGACCCCGAATTTTATGAAATAAAAGTATGCAATTTTTCTTATAATTACTATTCAGTAAATAGTTAAATTGATAAAAGTTTACAGTTATGGGTGAAATATGAATTTTTTTCAAAATAAGCAAGTGGTTATAAAATAATCATTGTTGTCGGGGAATATTCGTTTGGTCGTGGAATATTCTTTCTGTCGGAGAATATTCGTACGACGGCGCAGCTATTTGTGGGCCCCATAACGAATAACTGTCGGGTGAAGGAAAAACGACAAATTTGAGTTTTTACAAATAACGGCGTAGTTGTTACCGTTAACACTGTTGGAATACCCGGTGGTTAAAATACAGTAATACGCGTTATTGCACAGTAGCACACGGTATTGCATAGTATTTTTGAAATTATTGATTCTTACGTAAGAAGGCACTACTCAATAATTGTTACAGTAATTACTGTTCAATATTTTATTTTATTGATTCAATAATTGCTGCGTTGATATTTTATATTATTGTTGTTTCAATAATTGTTGCTGCACAGTATTTTCTATTATCAGATCAATAATTCATATTATTTGAATAATATTATTAGATAACATTATTGGCAATGTCTAGAAAGTTCTGTCTAAGGAGAGGTTTGGTCATCTAATTGCGCGCCAGTAAGGAGAAATCCTTATTGGAAAGCCCCCTCTTTCCTGGGAAAGGCCTGATTGTCATAAATGTGATTCTGTAATATTATTTGTGAATAATTAATTATTGATTCATATGATAAGGAAATATTTATTTTATGTGGATATAAACGAGGGATATATTTTTGTGGTTAAAAATGAAGGAGTTAATGTTGAGATTTTTATTCGTATTTTTGTCGGAATGGAGGTATTAAAAAATTAGGGTTTTTGAGATATTTTGCGGGGGTTATAATTTTTAATCCGACCGTTGGATCGTGGTAATTTTTGGATATGTTATACATATATAAGTTGAGTATATGTCCATAAATTTTGAACCGTTAAAAATGAACGTATGATTTGTTATGAATTTTAAGAGGTGGCTGATTCGGAAATCAGGTTATAAATCATTTTGGTGGAAAATTCTAGAATTGGTGGGCCCCACTTGTGGTTGGTGAAGAAATGTGCTGAATTATATTTCAAATGTGGTGGGTGTGAATAGTAGCAGGTAAAGCCATCAGGTTGCAGGTCAAACCTACCAAAATTTTCCTATAAATAGAGGGCTAAGTTAAGAATTGAAAATCACACCAGAAACATAAGCTTTCTCTCTTTCTCTCTCTATATTATGAAGCATATTTTGTGAGTTTTTAGATACTTGGTGAGTTGCTATTCATCAGTGCAAGTTTTCTTCAGCATCATATCCGATATCCAGTCAGAAGTACTGCTCTTTTGAGGTAAGGGATTGTAAGGGATAGTAAGGGATAGTAATGGATTTTAAGGGTTGTTATGATTTTCAGTTTCGTAATTTTTCTGATCTTCAAAAATTCTGGAAAAATTTGAAATGATATTTTGATTAGTTTTCTTGATTGTGTCCAAAAATGGTGATTTTTGGATGTATAGATTGAGAGTTATAAATTTTATGAGAAAAGACTATTTTAGAAGTAACAGCTTATAATTCCTTGTGGTTAACTCCAAAATTGATGAAATTTTTATTGGGAGTACATGTATATGATAGAAGTATACTCTGTAAATTTCAGAATTTTTAGACAAAAGTACAATTTTTGATAAATGTCTAAATATTCGGCTATTTTGGCCATATGAAAAATAGTAAATGACTTTTAAAAATTCTGAGAAAAATATATGTTCACTATGGGACTATATTATGCTAAATTCCAGAAAAGAAATATTTTTGGAACTGATTTGGTATTTTTTATAAAAATATACTAGTTATGAGTAAATGAATTAAATATGTTATGTGAAGTAAGAAAATTGGAAAATAGGATTTTATAGCTTGAGAATCCTATATGAGGTATATGCAGATTTTTGATGAGGATTTTGATTATTGGTAATGAAATGTTATGAGTTTGGTATTTTTGAATGATTAAATGCATTATTTAGTAAGTGTAAACAATTTAAATAAATTGTTTATAAGCTTAAGAAATGTTATTCTTTCAATATCATTATACCAAAATATTGGTATAGATTTTATTGTGGAATTTTTACCTTTTTATGTCGGGATTACTATTCATGAGTTACTATTCACGAATTACTATTCACGAGTTACTATTCACGGGTACTATTCAAGACAAAATTGGTTTCTTTTTCTAACTAAATTATAGTTGATTTATGAATATTACTCTTGAGATTAAATCTAGATATTTTGATTATATTGATTTTACTATTATATATAACATTTTTATAACCTTGATGTTGAAATTCTCTTTCACTGGAGTGTAAAGATGGGTAGATTATTGGTATGATCATGACTAGGGTTCTCTTTGGCCTGTAGTGCAAAGTTGAATTGTGACTGGTATGATCATGACCATTGAATTTATAATTGAATATCTTAAGCTTAAGTGCAAAGGTGAATTGATCAACATGGTTATAATTATTGTTTATATAAATTCTAAAATGATTATAATTCTTTGAGATATTAATATATTTGGCATGTAGTGCAAATATGAACTGTTGATGAATATATTTGGCCTGTAGTGCAAATATGAACTGTTGATGAATATCTTTGGCCTGTAGTGCAAAGATGATATGTTGTTGAATATCTTTGGCCTGTAGTGCAAAGATGAACTGTTGTTGAATATCTTTGGCCAGTAGTGCAAAGATAAACTGTTAACGAATATCTTTGGCCCGTAGTACAAAGATGAAATTATTAGTATGATTATGAACAAGAATTGTGATTTGGTATAACCATGATCTTTGATATTTCAGGTAAAGACAAGTGATGAAAATTATCTTTGTCCTGGATGAGAAGAGGAATTTAGAATCATAATTATGATTATGAGTTATTTATATGATTGTGGACCAGAACTGTTGATTGATGTTACAGGGATAAAACATTGTTGGTGGATTTTTAACATGGAGAAGATAATAGACTTTATAGTCTATTTGACTCTTCTAATGGATTGCATGTTCCGCTGCAACTATGGTTGAAATTTTTTATCATCTACCATATGTTCTAAATCTCTGATTTATTATTGATGAAGACTATTGATAATTTATTTATCTTTAGTCATGATATTCTTTACTGGGCTAGTTGTGCTCACCCTTCTGTTCACAATTCCTTTCAGGTAATAAGAGTGTAGCTGGGTCGAGCGGGGGTAACAAGGGAATAGAACGGTGGTTATCATTTAGTAGTTATATTTGGTGAAGAAAATAGGGTGAGGCGAACCCAACGTTGGAAGGGTGGTTTGCCACTATCATACAAGATGTCTAACGACATACAACCTCGTGTCATCATAAGACAGGGATGTGCTCATCCACTTACTGAGTAAATATACGAGCACTACCTATATAATCTTGGTGTTTGTTTGAAGCATAATTCTCAATTAGAGACAGTAGAGATAATGATATGTCAAGAGAAGACTCACCATTGGGAAGAATATGATAGTAATCTTCTCGTTTTTCTTTGGGGTCTATTGGGTCAACCAAGGATAATTCTGTGGCCATATGATATCTATCATAACCTAGACGCGTGGCCTCCCATGTACGAAGGTTTCCTTGAGCACTTCCCAAAGATTCTAATTTCTAGAACAGTTTTTGACTATACCTTTATGTAAGGTACCTTTGTGAAGTGCTGATACATGATGGTGTCCAATGTCACATTTGGTATATATTTGTATCCAAACTCACAGCATATGTGTTGTTGTATTTTGCACGACAATTGTTGTAATAAAGTTGTAGTTGTTTTCTGTACCATGTATTTGACGACTCAGAATGGGTTGGATGGAATGGACCTATTTTGGGATCGTTACATCAGGTACAAGTTCACCTCCAAATCCTTTCGCTTTCAACTTGAATCACCGGGTTTGGTTCGTTCATTTGATCAACGTTAGCCACCCCTCTAGAGATGATCCACCAAGGAAGAAGAAAGATTCAAGAAGATGAGTGTTTAGCAAAATCCTAATTTTTCTATCTCTCATAGAAAAAAAGCGTACTCTCCAACAATTGGAATCGTCTATTGCGAAAAAGTCAACAACAACTCTATCACCCATAATAAGACTCCTCTTATTTATAGATGTGGGCAACCATCCTTAACAATTAAGGAATTAAGTTTTATTTTAATTAATTAAATCCTTTAATTAATTAGGCTCCCAATCTTATTAGGATATATGAGAGTACTTTTATTAATTAATTCCCAAACTCCTTTAGGAATTAAATAATAATAATAGTAATAATAATAATAAGACTACTCTTATTAATTTATATTTAATATTTCTAAAATATTAAATAATAAATATTAAGCTATTTAATTTATTCTATCACCATAGATTAAATTAAATATACTTAACTTATTATTACGATTATGTCATTAACTTCTTAAATAATTATTCTTCCTTTTATGGTGTGACCCTTTAGGTTCTCCATATTAAACCGGTTGTAAATAAATCAATTAGAACAAATATAATCTTATTTAAATAAATAAATTAAACTATTACTTTATTTAAATAAATAATATTTATTTTACAATAGGGATAATCCTCCCTAGCGATCAACGACTTTTCACATAATATAGATTTCAACATTAATCATAAAAGAACATTTAAGTAAATAGTTACCGTACAATTCAATCCTTTCACCATACAATGTCCCAATTAAATATAAGACATGAAATTACTGTCAAGTCTTATTTTATTTAATTATATGTATTTCGACTCTTAAATGCACAACACCAAATAATGCAAATTAGAAACTCCTTTCTAATTTCATTCTGCCTTGGCCAAGGACTACTAGGTTGTCATTTATCGAATCACATAGGACATTTCTCTTCTTTTACTAGAAGTGGTAGATTCTTTATTGATCATACATTATCTTCATGTACGACTTATTATACCCAAGCATACCATTTGATATACCCTAAGGGTCTTAAGGAATAAGTCAAAGTATAATTCATCATACACAAGATACTATGATGATCTCAAGTCCAAGGATCACTTGTACTACTATCACTACATGAATTCCTATTGACAGGCAAGTAAAACTCCATTAGGTATTCCTTAGCGAGTCACGTTTGGTGAACTTATTCTCTAATAAGCACCTACATACTTGCTTTAGTGTCTCCACACAAATGATCATGAGATCAATCATCCTCATCAAATGAGCAAACAACGTATGTACCAATCTATTCGGATTCACTAATCCCCAATTTAGAAATCCAACGATTGGGAACTATTTAGTTTTAAGCTTTCTAAGAATTTAGATCTCATTAGAATGATCATCATCATTATTCTAAAAGCATTGCTTAAAACTATGGGTTTATCACATATTATGAAGTAGCATCATGTAGATAATTAAAAGCCTTTAATAAATTAATACTTTTTATTAATATATGAACAAGATTGTTACAAAATTTACGCTTTGTCATCAAACATGATTGGCTTGTTTGCATACTACTTTCAATCTCCCACTTGCACTAAAGCCAATCGCCATGGTATCTCATACCCTTCTTCTCTAAGTGACGATTATCCTGCTGTTGGATAAGCTTTAGTTAATGGATATGTAATGTCGTTCTTGAGAGTCCACTATCTCTATAGTGATTTCCATCTTTCAATGATTCTTATAATCAAATGAAAGTGCCACAAAACATGTTTAGATCCAAGATGAGACTTAGGAAGTATTCCTTATTTTGTAATGAACTTTTCATCTAAACAATCAACTTGTAGCTTCATTTATAACTATATACTTTGTCTTTATCACTAAACCAGCAACTCTTTGCTGTTTGGAACCTTTCCAATTCACTGCACCACTGTTCAAGGTAACCCTTTACCTTAAAGTGGATTTTCTATTGTCTTGGTCTGTCTGAAAAACTTGAGTCTGTTAAGCCCTCTAGTTTTAATTTAGACCCACCATAAACATGATCACATCCTTAGTGCTGGTTAAATAATTTAAGATATTTTTCACTAACTCACAATGAACTTCTCCAGAATATGACTGATCAACATCATGTCTCATATATTTCATTGCATACATGATAGTTACTCATGCGATCTCTCTTTTATGAGTCTATGGGGACTATTAAGAGAGATACACTCTAGGGCTCATCAACATTAGACATCCCATGGTGTTTGCCATGTTAAATGACTTTAGCATCAAATGAATATACGTTTCTTGGGTTAAGTCGAGCATCCTCTTAAATCTATCTATATAGATTTGTATCCCCAATTAAGATACTCTACCCAAATCATTCATGGAGGAATGTTTAGACAACTTTATCTTTACTGATTGTAACATTAGTATGTCATTTCTTATCCATAATATATCAATATATAATATTAGAAATGTTACGGCGCTCCCACTGACCCTTTTGTATACACTAGGTTCATTCTTGATTTTGATAAAATCAAACACTTTTGATTATCTCATCAAAATGAATGTTCCATTTTTGAGAAGCTTGCTTCAATCCATTTCTCTGAGTGTCTACAACTCTTACCTCATCATATGGTTCATCATCTTCAATGATGTGTACCTCATCATCATCACATATGATGAATCCATACCTCCTAGGTATCTTCAGTACTATTCTAGATTTACGATTCGATTGTGGTACAATAAGTCTATCTACAGGTTCCTCTTATTTGACTTATAGTATTTTGTGGTTCTTAAACTCTTCAAGATCTATTATCCTCCCACTAGCCCCTTCAATGATAAACATCTTATCTTAGAAGGCAGCATGTTTCACAACAAATACCTTTGCTAAGTAGGATTATAGAACATTTACCCTAAACTTACTTTAGGATGTCCCACAAATTTGTACTTGTCAAATCTTGTCCTAAGCTTATCCTTTGAAACCTTTTCACATAAGCTGGACAACCCCTTATATTAACTTACTTAAAATTAGGAATCCTTCATATTCATAACTTTTATGGAGTTTTATAGCCAGATTTTAAGGTTACCTTTTTCGTAGATATACAGCCATTTCTAGAACATTATCCTAGAAGGATACTAGAATGTCGATAAAATTATTATGGACCGCACCATGTCCAACAAGGTACGATTTTTCCTTTCAGATACGCCAATCAATTATTGCATATTTGAAAGCATCCATTGTGAGAAAACCATTTGAGATGATCTAGAAACTTATTGCACAAGTATTTATTCCTTGATCTAATCAAAGAATCTTAATACTTTTCCAATTTGTGTCACTTCTAAATTCTTTGAACCTTTCAAATAATACACACTTGTATTTCAGCAAATACACACATTCAACTCTTTGAATGATCGTCTCCTTTTCTTATACTAATTTGTTTAATTTGAAAAATAATTTTTCATGTAAGTCAAGTACACAAAATCCATTAAGTAATATTCTAGTTCTATAAAATATTATTATTATAAATAGAACAACAATTGTTCATAAATATAATACCAAAGATTTCATTGTCCAACAACAAAATGAAAATAATGTTTCTAACGAGAACTGGAAATACAATAACAACTTATTGACTTAATAGATTTGCCCGTAGGCATTGCTAAACTGTAAGTTTCTATGGCTAATAGAGTAACTTTTGCTTCATTTCTCACACATAGGATTACTTATCTTTGTTTAGCTTTCTACTTCTACTTGGTTCCTTCTTAAATCTATATTTATGATAACCAAAGTCGGTATCCAATACCCAAGTAGAACTTGACTTAAAAAAAATATTTTAAATCATGAACAAAATTGTAATTGTAACCGAAACTTCACTAAGCTTCTTTTGGTTAGCTCTGCAAGATGCTTCTTGCAGTTTCTTTTCAGTGTCCATGTTTATTGCAGTAGAAGCAAACTCCTTTGCTATCTGTATCAGTTTTGTTCTTATTATCCTTTATTTTTGCCTTTCTATTTACCTTCTTTGAATCGTTCTTCTTTTTAGAAGATCTTTTGGCCCCTACCAGTAAGACATGGTTTTTTCTTGGTTGGAAAATGACTCTCAATATTTTTCAATATGTTAAACAAATCAGCGATGCTGATATCTAACTTGTTCGTATGAAAAATTCACAATAATTATGGAAGGAGTCTGGGAGTGAGTGCAAGATTGAATCTTGGTTCAACTCTCCATCCATGACAAGACCCATTGTCCTAATTGTTCGATTAAATTGATCATGTTTAGGACATGTGTCTGTACTGTAGTGTCGTTGGTCATTCTAGATCGGAAGAGCTCCTTAGATATTTGATATCTATTAGTCCTACTTTCCTCACCATCAACTACTTGATGCGCAGAAATATAGTAAGAACATCCATAGTTTCATGCTGACTCTGAAGCTCGTTACTCATGGATGCGAGCATGATGCATTGAGCCAACTGTGCATCATCTTGCTACTTTCTAAAATAACAATTTCTTCCTCAGAGGCATTGTCTGCAACTATTGCAGGGATAGGCGTATTAAGGACATAAGATAGCTTTTCAGCCATGATAACTATTCTCAATTTTCTTAACCAATCCGTTTAATTCGGTCCGGTTAAATAGCATTTAATATGCTTCGCAGTGATAGTAATTTAGACATTGTAAAATTCTGTAAATGAATTTGTACTTAACAACATTTTAGCATACATTCTTTTATTAATTACCAAAATAAATTAGGTCTTGTTTTAAATTGGTATCTCCCACTATTTTATTCAAACTATATTACCCTCACTTATATAGTTCGACAAAATCTAATTAAAGATTTGCTAGTGAGAATAAGGATCCCATTTCAAATGTATATAGACTTGTGGTGACACAACAAACTATATATAAATAAATAGGTAGACAACTTTGTCAATTACATCAACTATGCAACTCCTTGTATTTTGCCTCTTAGATTATTTTGATCAAGTGGTGGCACATCCGAATCAAAATTATCCAAGTTAAGTCCAACCTAACACTCTATATATTCAAAAAAAAAATATTGTCCTTGTGGTGACACAACAAAATAATATTGTTCAATTTTCTTTATAAAAAATCAAATGTGATAAATTAACATCTTAAATACTTAATACTTGCCTTGTGGTGACACAACAAACTCATATTAAATATTTAATACTCTATTAATTTTATCATGATAGAAGGCGACGTTCGATATTCCAAATATTTTTGAACGCTTAGGACTTAATATATAAAATTTGAGGGGTTTATTATTAATTTGTCTCATCTTGTTTAGCGCACATGCACATATATATAAAATACGCGTCATATTATTTAACATGCGAAGCATGTTTGCATAATATAATATAATATATATATATTTATATATATATATATATATAGTATAAGCATGCACATATAGAATACTATATTCTACCTGGTTGATTATGTACTTTTATTCTAGTTTGGTTCACTAGAGCACCAAGTGAACCAAAAGGTCAAACCCTAGGGGTGCAAGAATTAATATTTAAATATAACTATTACATTTAAACCCGGGCTCCATTACAAATGGGTCTTCAAGCGCTCCTTGCTCGTTGATCTCCAATTCTTCAAATTAATTCTAACTATTCCTATTACAAAACTATTTAAAATAAATAGAAACCTTGATCAGCAGTCAGGGGGAAGTACATAGGAGGGAGATAGAATTTATGATGTGATAAAAATATGTAATTGTAAGTGCATAGTGTCAAATTAAAGAACTGACAAGTACAGGACGAACCTACAGAGACTAGATTAATTCTTTAATATATCCTTAATTAATATTTTAGGCTAATTAGAAATAAATATGGTGGAGAAAATTTATTAACTAAATTATTCAAACTACTAATTAATAACGAAAACTAGTAATGAGAAAAGATACCTAGGAATCAGAATCCACCAAATATTAACATAATAAAATAATTTTTTATTTCCTAAATCAATTCCCAAATTATTCTCCCTTCTCTTAAAAATAATGATTCATATAATTATATGGGCAAGCATAAATTATGAAAAATTCACAGATTAACTATAACTTATCAAAACCTCGCAATCAATATAAAAATCATATGCAATTTATGCGGAGGAAAATATGATAGCGAAAATAATTAGGCATTAATTTTGAAACAGAAAGAAAATATTATTATGAAATACTTAGTTTCATCATAATCCTAGGTATTAGAAATTTAGCTAGCCATGAAATTAAAAACAAAAACAAATAATATTAGTACTACAATTCGCATGAAATAAGAATAATAATTAAAAGAAAATTTCTATTATATAAATAAAAGAAAGATACAAATACTCCTTGACAGTTAGTTCACACGTGATTGGAATAAGAGAAAAGATAGACTCTAAATATCTTATTCCCTTCTACACTAGTGAAAAACTAAGAAAAGAAAATAACAAGTGGTGCCCTCTCTCTAAAACAAGAGGCCTATTTATAGGAAAAATAACTTGGAACCCTAATTGAACTTGGACAGTTTTGTTCCCAATCAACTTCTCAAAAAGATCTTCTAGATATACTTTTCTTCTCTTG
The DNA here is from genome assembly GCA_016801055.1 of Panax notoginseng. Lineage (NCBI taxonomy): Eukaryota > Viridiplantae > Streptophyta > Magnoliopsida > Apiales > Araliaceae > Panax > Panax notoginseng. The sequence goes on from CM029015.1 coordinate 107,141,468, forward strand.
TTGGGTTTGACTTGCACACCAAGATTGATCAACCTCTTTCCTACTCCTTGTAGGATTCTTCTTGGATATTCCTTATATGATATAAAAGTATTAAATATCCCTTGATCACCAAGATTTTGACTTTATTGCAACCAATATTAAATCCTACAAAATAAAATAAAATATATTAATTTAATAAAACTAATATAATTAAAAGGACAAAATTAGGGATAATAAAATGTATGAATTACGTGTTTATCAAATACCCCATACCTAACTTTTGCTCGTCCTCGAGTAAAATAAATAAAAATAAAAATAAAACAAAAATTACACTACCCATTTTCGTAGGAAAACACGATTGCACTTAGCATGTGCAATAAGCCTTTAAACCCCAAGGTTTCCCAAGTGGACGAGTTGTGTCTCGTGAGGGTTTGCAGTGAATATACCCACAAAATTCAAAAATAATTTTGGATTCAACAAATTATGAAATTGAAAGAAAGCTTCTAAATATCTATGGGCATTATACAGAAGCAAGATTAAATTTAAAATCACACTTTTATCTTATCAAAAATACTCAATCTTTATTTTAGACACCATCCTTCATTAAATCAATTCCATGTGATGCATGCATGTGCATATGATGTAACTCTTAGTAAGAATTTTTACCATGAAAATCAAGCAAGCCCATTTTTCTTTTTCTTTCTTTTTTTTTCCATTTTTTTTCAATTTTGATTCTTGACTTGTGCAATGTCTTATTTTCTTAGGCTTTTCAGAGTTACCCATGTAGAGCAAGCGTTGAACCAATGACTCCCAAACCAGATGACTTTAGGGCACTAGGTGTAGAGACACCCCTACGGCTTACTTACTCGAGTAACAAAGGCCACAAAACTAGAACTAGTCAAGCTGCTTTTATCCATCACACTTTTCAGCGTGAATATCGATGCTTCCTAAGGCTTGGATACCCAGTATTTCGTTAATGGACATTGAAACAGTTATTTATTCCTTCTTCTTCTTTTTTTCAACTTTTCTCAACTTCATTTTTTTTTCATTCTTTCTTCTTTTCTTTTCTCTTTTTTTTTTGAAATTACTCGAATCATGGTTTATTACCCCACAACTAAGAATTAGTGCAAAACGTGAAGTGCAAAAATACTTGTGAAATTAATTTTAATCAGATGGTGTTTCGAACTAAGATTTTGTACCTTATCAAAGATTCAAGAGTTCTAAATCTTTCAATCTTAGTCATGAGTTTTGCTCCACAAAAACACTTATTAGAATTAATTCAACCCATAGAAAGTCAAATAATTTTTTTTTTTTTTTGTTTGTTTTTTACTATACTTTCCTAAAAAATATATAAATAAATAAATTAATAAATAAATTAAATCTATTACAATAATACAAACAAACTCCCCCCATACCTAAATCATGCATTGTCCTCAATGTATGCAAATGAAGAAAAGAGAACAAAGATGTCAAAAATGGTACATTGTGTAACGACCCCAAAATCTATACAATTTATCCGACTTCGATCGTTAACCATACTTTCAACCTCTAAATAATACATCATTATTCGATTTAAACTTAATAAAATTGCGGAATATTTAAAATTTTTATACATTTCCTTCTTCTTGCAATGAATCGCAACCATTACATTACATCTTTTGATTCAATCTTATATCATGAATAGTTATAACAAAAATGACTATACAAAGTCTTACATCATACTAAATATCCATTTACATTGGATAGCTCAACTTGAATTTCAACAACATGATGTTACGTTTCAAAATATGAAATACATTTCTCATAAAACATAAGTAATCTTCATGAATACATATCTCTATAACTCACATAGCACGTATCTTTACTTAAAATCTTGACCTGCAAAAGTGGTTATTTGCAAGAGTGAGCTCGACAGCCCAGCA